>OMKK01062022.1:2406-13540 GCA_900302305.1 Polymixia japonica
CCCCCCCCAAGGTGTGATGACACAGGTCACATGACACGAGTGGAGACGTATCATTCGCGGAGCACGGCGAGCAGTGGGCGTCTCCTACTTTTAACTCTACCGCCTTATGTTGAAATATGCATGGTCCCGGGCCGCATGAATGTTTCAAACCTCCCCAGGACTAAATTAAGTTGTTGTTTTTTTTCGAGAGAGTTGAACTGAAACCGAGGGCGTCTTTGCCACGCAGAGCTGAGATTCACTTCAGGAATGTGATGTTTGAAAAAGGCTCACAGCAAAGCAGGGATGTGAAGACAGCGTGTGCCCCCAGCAGCTCTGTTTTCATTATTGAAGGATTTAGAGATTTAGAGGAAGAAGCAGGGAAAGTGGTGCAGGCTTGGTTGAAGGGTTTGGTTTTAGTCTTAGACAGTCGTTCCTTGAGGATGGGAGACGGCTGCGTGTTCTGAATGGTGGTAACAGGACAGAAATGGACAATATTGTTCCCTCCCTTCCTCTCTCTTTACCTCTGTCTGCCCCCTATTTTCTCTCTACCCGTCTCCTGCCCTCTCTGTCTCCGCTAGGGACGGGACAGGTCTCTGAGGCAGTCTTGTCAGTGTTTTGACTGATGTGCTCCTGTCTACAGGTCTCAATCAATGTCATTAAGCACCGTTCCTCATCCACGTCCGGTTCCCACGCGGTTCCCCCGACCAGATTCCCCAAAGCGGAGAACATTTAGTCCCAGCGTGTCTGAGGCCTGAACAGAGAGGATGTCAGAGCACCGACATCAGTCTGCAGCAGAGCCCTGTTCCTCTGTCTGGCGAGGCGACGGCACGATGAGTTGACGACCGGTCACAGAGGGGAGACGGCTGGAACGGTAAACCTTCAGCATCCTCTACCTCCCCTCTGATCTTTGCTGGCACAGGAATGAAAGCTATCGGCTTGGCATTACCCCGGGGGTCTGGGGGGTGTAGCGACAGAGGACGGGGGGAGCGATACTGCTGAAATCACTGTGTATTCTCACCTGAGAGAATGCAAACTGTAAAAAGACGGGACACGTTGTTAGTCTGAGAGGAGAGATGATGAGAATGACAGCAACTTTTAAAAAAGACAACGGTTTCCTATATCCTCAACAGCCAAGCAAGAGAAAGGTGAGCAGACTGTAAACGATGAGACAAGAATATGAAACCAAACGGGAAAAAAATGAGACGGGACTGAAAAATTGAAATGAAATTTTCAGCAGCAGCAATTGGATTTGGTGAAAGAGGGCATAGTTGTGGGAGATGTTTCACTTAGCGAAGATGTTGTGTCTTCTCAGGAGCGGTCGGATATCAGTTTGAGATCAGCAGTGGTTTGTGTCTGGTGCCTGTATTTAATAAGAGAGATCCTGACACATTTTTCTCTCTATTTGAACGGGTGGCTGATGTGAGGTTGGCCGGACTCTGAGTGCACTTTGTTGCTCCGGTGCGTTTGAACCAGTAAAGACCAGTTGACAGTTTGAGTTATGTGAAAGTGAAAACCGCTGAGTTGGTCCCCGAAGCGTACCGCCGGCGCTTCAGCTCCTGGAAAAAAAGATAAACAAACTAATGTTGGATTTGCTCGGCACTTGTTGTCTCATTTCAGTCGCTGGTTTTCTGCTGCAGGACTGACCTTTTTTAACAATAGAAAGGCCTAAAAAAAAAACGTTCCCCCAACCGACAAATACTCCTAGTGGCGTCACTACGTCTCTGCATCCACACAAGCGTCCACATCAATGTCTAATGTCTTAAAAAGGACTCATTTGCTACGTCTATGAAACCTCTGTGTCGTACCGAGGCAGCATTTGAATAAAATATGCTGGTTGATGGCAGCCAGGTCAAAGATGCTGTCGAATATGTCCCTTGTCATTTTGGTCAGGCACACCTACACCGAAGTTTACACAGAAGTTGGCTACTGTATAATTTCCAAACATACAATCATTAATTACCCCGCTAAAGTCTTCCTCACTTTGATCGTGCGATTGTGCTCAAAGTAGGAACATTACATGTGTGATATTGTTTTTTGCGATAGAGTTGATCCGTGCTCATATAAAGAAAATGTAGCGACTGCGCACGTGTTGAATAGTGTCTGAAAGAAGAGATGAGAGACATTTACATCGATCCTAATCCACTTTATTTATGTATTTATTTACACACTAAAGTCTTCATCATCTCCATCACACTATTATTTTCGGTAGATCAATGGAGAAAGAATGCAGTGGTCATTCATGTGTTGATTTGCGCGCTGGAGGAGGAGAGGAGACATTCACACCTGAGTACCGACGCCAGGTAGCGCAGCGCTGTGGCAGAACACGGTGAATTCTGTTGGGGAATGGCTGCTAAAACTGTCTGGAATCACTTTCCAGGGCGATTTTTTAAAATTGTAAAACGCACCTTAAAGCCCCGATATTTAGGAAAAGTCACGGAGGGACAAGGCCGTTGTATTCATGACGTTTGAGAAATTTAAATGGTAAGATCAAACACCCGTGGGTGTCGGCGTTTGGCCTTCCTAGTGTTAAAGGTCTTTCTGATTTGATTGTTTTAAACACCCAGAGGTGTTTCTGACGTGCAGTGACGCGCGCTTGGAGTCATGCTGAGGTTGACTCACCTCCAGCTGTGCCAGAGCCAAGTCAGAGGATTTGGAGGTTGTGGTTTCTCTGTCTGATCTCCCTCTGTCACCGGCCGGTGGAGGAACATGCTGACCCGTCTCTTGCTGAGATGTTTGATCTTGTTCGTCCATTGGGCGAGTTGGAAAGTGCTGGCCAGGGGTGTTTTCTTCAGGACGAGCTGCTGGTGAGGAAATGGATGCCAGACTAAATTCTGTGGTTTTGAACGTGTCTTATGACCAAGCGGGACATCTGGGTGTGCAGAAGATGTACAACCGCATTTTACGTTTATTTATTTTTTTTGCCCTTGGTTAAGCGTGATGTTGTTGCTTACATCAGAACATGTCATACCTATCAACACACAGGGAAGCAGAACCAGAACATTAAGCTAGCTCCCCTGGTGCCAGTTCCAGCGGTTGGTAAGCCTTCTGACCATTTGATCATAAACTGTGTGGGCCCTCTCCTTCGCTCTAAGGTTTGCGGTTTTACATGCAGATTGGAAAGAGGCTGATCCGCTTGTAAATCTTTTGGATTATGTTAATGGGTTTAGGCAGCACCTTTACGCTGCGGGTGAGTTAGCACAAGAGAAATTGGCAACTGCACAGTCAAAAATGTAAAAACTGTGAGAACGGAGCATCATGCGTTTAGTCCTGGAGATCAGGTTTTGGCTCTTCTTCCTATTGTGGACAAAATTTCTGGGTCCTTACTCTATTGTGAATAGATAGTCTGAACAAAACTACGTCATTGCAACTCCTGACTGCAGAAAAGTTACTCAGCTGTGTCATGTAAATTCGTTGAAGCCATACTACTCCTGTGCTGCATCTGAGGCTACCGAGCCGCCCGTAGGGGTTTCTAGTTTCTAGGGGGCCGGGTCTGGTGCCCTGGCACACGCTGTGGCAGAGCGTGGTGGAGAGGACGCCCGGGGCTTGGATGATCCTATTACGTGTGTTTCTGAATCTCTGCATAATTTGCATGCATTGGTGAGGCATTTGCCCTTGTCCAGTGAATTGGTTGACCTGGTTAACAAATATCCCTTTTTGTTTGGGGACACGCCTTCTCACACTCATTTGCTGGACCATGATATTTATGTGGGGGGATGCTAAACCAATTCAGCAGCAGTTTTACAGAGTGTCATCTGAAGGACATAAGGTGTTAGAAGCTGAGGTAGTATATATGAGCATATGTTGGGAAATAGCATTGCTGTGCCTTCCTACACTACTGATTCCCCTGATCTCCAGTCTCATGCACGCCCTACACTACTGATTCCTCTGATCTCCAGTCTCATGCACGCCCTACACTACTGATTCCTCTGATCTCCAGTCTCATGCACGCCCTACACTACTGATTCCCCTGATCTCCAGTCTCATGCACGCCCTACACTACTGATTCCCCTGATCTCTAGTCTCATGCACGCCCTACACTACTGATTCCCCTGATCTCTAGTCTCATGCACGCCCTACACTACTGATTCCTCTGATCTCCAGTCTCATGCACGCCCTACACTACTGATTCCCCTGATCTCTAGTCTCATGCACGCCCTACACTACTGATTCCCCTGATCTCTAGTCTCATGCACGCCCTACACTACTGATTCCCCTGATCTCTAGTCTCATGCACGCTCTACACTACTGATTCCTCTGATCTCTAGTCTCATGCACGCCCTACACTACTGATTCCCCTGATCTCCAGTCTCATGCACGCCCTACACTACTGATTCCCCTGATCTCTAGTCTCATGCACGCCCTACACTACTGATTCCACTGATCTCTAGTCTCATGCACGCCCTACACTACTGATTCCACTGATCTCTAGTCTCATGCACGCCCTACACTACTGATTCCACTCGCTCTCCAGTCTCGCTTTTTTGTATTTTTATTATGTATTTAATTAATGTCAGTTTGTTTAATAAATCACTTTGTTGTTGTTTGTGTGTCTCCCACTTTGTCATGGCCTTATGAGGCAGGTTGTGAGTCAGTTCTACATTTATATAATTATAATACAATCAACATGAAACATACTATTATTTACTGTAGCACTGTAGCACCAGACAATTTACCCCTCGTCTGAATGTAGACTCTGCAGGCCGGTGTGATGCGTAAAATAAGGACAAAGCTCTCCACTTCATCCTGTTCTCAGTCTCTGGTCTTTCCAACAGTGTGTGTGTGTGTGTGTGTGTGTGTGTGTCTGTGTGTGTATGTGTCAGCTTCACTGTCAGAGATCAAATACATGGTTGGCTCACATGTCTGATCTCTCACGGGTGTGTCTGTGTACGGCCGAGCCGCCGCTCTCTCTCCTCCTGCTGCTGGTGTCTAAAGCACAACCCACCATGTAGAGACGTCAGGTTTGTAATATACGCTGTTTTACAGTGTGAAATGCAACAGCCGTTATATATGACGCTGATAACCTGAATCTTTTTGTTACGTGGGTCCGAGGAATACCTCTACATGCCCACCAGAGACCTGCCTTCACAACACCGGCTGCTTTCTCTTCATATTTTGTTCCATAACACTTTAAGAAGCTTCATGCACTAGAAGTTTTATAGCATTTTGACTTCTGGCAAAAAAGAAAGTGCTTCACTTTCAAGAGGGGTTTCTAATAGTTGCTTAGCAACAGCAGAAGCCACAATCAGCACTTCTCTCAAACATCAGTACAACATAACCAGTACAGAAGAGGTGCCTCTTGAACACTGAGGCTAAGATGAGATGAGTTTGTGTGAGTGTGAAAGATAATTAAGTAAGATAAGAAGGAGAGCAGCTTAGTGATTTCATTTTAGAGAAATTCATCTTGTTTTTCTGTTTATTGATTTTCTGTTAATTTTAGTAGCTGTTACATGTGTTTTACACATTTGGAAGTTACATCTATGAGCCAGTCAGGACATGTTCATGTTATTGGATCTTTGTTTGATCTCTCTTTATAATAACGTTAGTCATCAGTAATGGTGTCATTATTATTTAAAGAATGAAATTGCCTTAGAGACTATAGTTTCATATCATCAATACTGTTATATATTAAATATTCTAACGTTAAATGGCTGCGTTTCTTGAGTACAACACAACTTCAGAACAGCATTCATCTTGTTCATACTGACTCTCTCACACGTATACTGAGTCTGTCTCGCTCGCTCACCCTGTCTTTACCTTCTGAAACACCAGCCTCCCAGCCGGTCAACAACAACCTGTAGTGAACTGGAGTGTGTCGTAAGTCAAGCTAGGCTCGGCGTCAGAGTGAATGTAGAACTGACTTGGAAGTACGGTAGCTGTGAGGGAACAAACTTCAGCTTCAGCTGTCTCAAACTTCTTCATTGAAATGTTCAATGTTTTGCTGCTTCATTGCATCACTTTCCTATGTACACTGCCTTGTTGAGAAGCCACTTATCTGGGATTTAAAATGATTGAGAGAAAATTCTTGAAATGTATATGAAGGTTTCACTGCATGAAGTTTCAGACGGTCAGTGTTTACATAAGAGTTATCATACAAAACCTTACAACTAATGCTTTGATTTCAGACAAAGAATAAATCCATAATGTGCTAAAAGTCCAGGGGCTCACTATTTTGGAAGAGTACAGTAGAAACAATTGTCATAATAGTAAAAATGACCTATTTAGCTAAATTTAGCAAACATTTGATCATTTTATGTGTGATTTTACTTTAAAGGGGCATGGTGTGAAGTTGTCCCTCTGGTGTTTACAATACACAAACACTCGGTAACGTTGAAGCGTGTCTGTAGAGCAGAGTCCTGCGTGGCTGTTTATACATCATACGCAGGTAATGACGTTCCATGTGAATTAATCAATACTTCAATATAACAACGTATTTTTCATGTTAGAGTCGTGAGCCCTGCATTGGCCATGTTGAAAAACATAGTATATATTCTGTGGTAACAGAAGTATTGTCTCATTTGCACAAAATGTCATTATGTGTATAGGATTATACAGTCACACAGCATAGTACTAGTAGTAGTAAAAGTAGTTAACACAAAGTCCGTCATGGACAGACATGTCTAAATAGGATATATTCATATGGCAGGTTTGCATAATAAATAAATAAATAATAATAAATAATAAATAAATTGGAATAATTTCAAACATTATCTTTAAAGATTCCCTGCAGATATTCATTGTATTCTAGTAACACGGTAGAAATGTTACATTGTAACATTGAGGCATGTTAGATAAAATATATAAGACATGCCTATATGAATCGAAGAGAAAAATTTAAAAAATGCCCTTTAAATGCCACAAAATACATGAAAAGGTGTCATTTTGCTCAGTCAGTCAGTTGAGGAATATTGTTTTTTTGGACTGTCCACTGGGAGCTTACCTGTTCCAATGGGGCTTAGCTGTAATAAGATTTCACAGCATCTGCAGCTATTTCATAGCATTCCTGCTGTCTTAAATACCAGGGAGCAGAGAGGGTCCCGCGCCCAGACAGTGGCCTCTGCTCCCCCATACCACACCTCCACTGCTCCCTCATATACTCCTTATTACCACCAATGTCCATCTCCTTGGAAAGCGGCAGGCCTTTTGAAGTTCAACACTAAATCACAGCCCTCGGCCATCAAGGGAGTCGGTTCCCCAACATGGGTCGACTGTCTTCCCCAGGCAAAACAAAGGGATGAAGTAATTTCACAGCCAGTGACACAGCGTGTCACAGTATGCAGGCCACAACACTGGTGTCATCTCCCCCCCCGGCTGCAGGAGACGGCCGCTGGTTTGCTGTCATTTTGTCTTTTATTACTTGTGTTCTTGTTCTTGGAGGATACGGCTGGTTCTGGCACGTTATGACTTTTCATGCCACTCTATTCAGCTGTGAAAACAAGAACCCCTGGGCTCACACAAGTCCCTTTGCAATTAATTGTTTTAACTGTGTTATTGAACTGTGTGGTCCCACTGTATGTGTTGACCTGCACAGCAGAATATGTTACAGGTTTGTTTTTGCTTTCTTTGAAAAGGGCCGTGAGTGTCAGCGAGTCAAGGCGTGGTCCTTTTGATAACACGTCCCCCCGGGGTCAGCTGGGTGTCTTTAAGGTCACGGTGGACGATGCAGACGGACCCCGCGCAGGGACAAAGAGCCAGGTTTTCAACACGTCATCGCCCGTGTTTCTAAACCGGGATTCAGCGCCATTTTGCAAAGTTTATGCATAAAGCGTGTCCATCTCTGGCTGTGTTTCTCTCCAGGGATGAACTGTCAGTGGCTGCCTGTCTATCCTGATGATTTCTGTTTGGCAGAGCCAACGGGGGATGGGCGGCCGAATCCATCACAGCGCCAACCAAACACTAATGCTGACGCCGGCAGATTTCTTTTCTTCCCTCTTTTCCGCATTGAGGATTTATTGTTATACACTGTCAGCCCCCGTTGTTAAAGGAAGGCGTACAACCATACGGACGGGGGTTTATATATAGGCTATATGTATATGTGTGGGTATATCACACCCCACTAACACCCCTGCCATCACTGCCTTTCCCCAAGGGAGCTGATGTTTTTTTCCTAAATAAACCTTATCTGAAGCATCAGGGCTGTGCTTAATAGGGGGCGGCTCAGAAACACTCCATTGTGTTTTGCTGCCAAATTGGGTTTAGACAGTAAACATCTTTGATTAATGAAGTTGTGTTTTGTCATTGCCGTGACTCCCCGGGAAGCTGGTAGAATAGGATTTAAAGAGCACTCCAACCTCCACAAAGAGGGGTCAAAGTAATTTTTGCTTCTCCTGCAGAAAGATTAAAAAAAAAAATACTCTGAGGCTTTTCTTAGGTGAGTGAACATAATCTTCATTAACAGACGATTGAAGAAGAGGAACTGGCTTGGAAGGAATCAGGGCATCAGTTTCTGCTTGGCCCTTCTCAACTCAATGAGACTAACCTGAATTTTAAGAAATGTAAGTATTGTCATCTTAGACAGTCAAAGCAGGCTAATAAACATGAACCCTTGTGGTCTGTTCACTTCCTGGGTCAAACTGACCCAGGACATTATTGGTATTTTAAAGCAATACAGAAATAAAAATGTATATAAAAATACTTAAGTCAAGTTTATTTATACAGCCTTTAATCACATCACAGTTACTTAACATTGTCTTTATCTCAATTCCAAACCACATTATAAATAACATATATGGTTAATTATTGCCATTTTCCTCTAGATCACATTTAACAATGAAAGTGTCATTTGTTTTTTGTGAAGAAGTTGTGATTTATATAAAAAATCCAATTCATAACTATTGATGTTTATTGTTTCAAACTAAATCACAAAATAATAACTAATTTTAACTGGCTATGAAATACATCTCTCAAAAATTCTGAAATTCATTAATTCTGAAATAACGCTGGATAGAACAGAACACTGTGTGTGTGTGTATGTGTATGTGTGTGCCTGTCTACACACCACATGACAGAATTTAGATGTGTGTATTACAAATGTACTTTGTTGCACTTGCTGTATGTGGTCTGTGTCTCTGTGTCCTCTGAGGGTCCACACACCTGGCAATGTGTACATGTGTGTGTGTGTGTGTGTGTGTTTATATCCACAGAGAAACTGGGAGGTGATTTTGAAAAGAAAAGAAATACAGTGAGAGAATCCTTTATGGACCAGCAGTGGGGGGTGTTGTGTGAATCGGGGGTGGAGGGGGGACTAGGCTTGGTGGAGGTGGGACTATGCTTGGTGGAGGTGGAACTGGGCTTGGTGGAGGTGGGACTCAGGGGTGGAGGTGGGACTAGGCTTGGTGGAGGTGGGACTAGGCTTGGTGGAGGTGGGACTAAGCTTGGTGGAGGTGGGACTCAGGGGTGGAGGTGGGACTAGGCTTGGTGGAGGCGGGACTAGGCTTGGTGGAGGCGGGACTAGGCTTGGTGGAGGTGGGACTAGGCTTGGGACATTGTCTTTTGTCTATAACATAGAGGAGAGGCTTGTGTGTCTATGGAATATGCTGCAAATAAAAAGATAAAAAGAATACATGTGTGCGTGCATGTATGTGTGTGTACAGGTGTGAGAGCAGATGAAGGTAGTCTGACAAGAAGTCACCTTTTTGTTTCATATTTAGTCTACTTTCACCTACAATATCAACCCTTTCATTACTCTCGGGTCAATTGACCCAAAACATCAGATCAGGGACGTACATGTGTAGAGGGTGTACAGAAAATAAGACAAGGCCACGGAGTTTCATGTTAAAAAATAATGAATTGCATTATTTTTCTTTTAGTTAAAATTTAAAAAGAACACAAGGGTTAAATATTCTCTCATATAAAACTGACATCCACCATTTTCTGTTCAGTCATACTGTGCTGTTTGTGATGTTTTGCTGTCTGTGATGATCCATCATGTGCTGTGGTGTTTGTTTGGTCCGGGAGCATCATTAGGATGCAGGACCGGCCTGAATGCCATTTTTTACAACCCCCCTCGTATAAGCTATTACCACGGTCAAGCAGACACATGTGATAATGACACACAGAGAAAGCCTTATGTTTTGCAGTTATATAGATGTTCTATCAGCAACTGGAGATGCTGAATGTAACGCTACATATTGAACATATTACAGCAGTCTGATCATCTCATACTGGACGGTTAAAAGAGAAGTCACTCTTCAAACTTTCATTGAAATGGCGCTTGTGTGTTTTTGGTCAAAGCCATGCTGGTTAGAGAGTGTGTGTGTTTTTAATACATTGTTTCTTTTAGAGGAAAACAACAGGGATATTTAAGGGACAAGAAGAGAATTAGAGACTGTGGAGACGAGTCACGTGGAAGACTGAACGGAGCTGGCAGCACATCTCTTTTATAGACTAGACACTGGATAAACTAGCAGGCTATTCAAAACTCAATCTCTATAGAAAAACACATATATTGACAAACCTCAAGTAACTAATTAACGCTTTCTGTTTTTTAAGGGGAAATAATGAATCAGAATCAGAATTTGAATTTAGGATCTGAATCCCAACGAACAAAGCATTCGGCTCAGCTCTATTACGATGGGAGATCATTTTTAATTTAGTGTGTTCTGTTTTATAATAAGCTGTAGGAACAATGCTCAGCTTGCAGCTTATTGTAAAAAATAATAATAGGCTGTTTATCTATCTTGTGCTTAGATTTTGAAGGAATCCAGCAGTAGATGGTCACTGATCGGTAGCTGCTTTCATTCTATGAAAATGTGAGGGGCTTGCAGACATGACCTTAATGTGTGAGGACAGCATCTGCACCATCATCTAAACCCTCATCTACACCATCATCTACACCATCATCTACACCATCATCTAAACCATCATCTACACCATCATCTACACCATCATCTACACCTTCATCTGCACCATCATCTGCACCATCATCTAAACCCTCATCTACACCATCATCTGCACCATCATCTAAACCTTCATCTACACCATCATCTACACCATCATCTGCACCATCATCTACACCATCATCTACACCATCATCTACACCATCATCTACACCCTCATCTACACCTTCATCTGCACCATCATCTACACCATCATCTAAACCCTCATCTACACCATCATCTGCACCATCATCTACACCATCATCTGCACCATCATCTAA
>OMKK01062045.1:2614-15768 GCA_900302305.1 Polymixia japonica
ACTGAAGCCTTGAGACACACAAGCACACACACACACACACACACACACACACACACACACACACACACACAGTGAAATGACACAAAGTTGGTTGTGTGTAAACCAACATCTACCAGCTGCCTTTCCACAGGTGTTATGAGGGAGAGAGAGAGGGAGATCTCACCTCTTGCTGAATGTTAACACTGTGCCACCTGACCCCCCCTACACACACACACACACACACACACAACACACACACACACAGCAGGGTGAATTAAGGACAATCTGGTCTCCAGGGACCTGAGTCCAACAAAACACCCCATAATATACAGCCTGGGTCACCAGGGGCGACACAATACCATGGCGACCTCGACAAGCAGGTTGCAAAGACAGAGAGAGAGAGGTAGCTAGGCCAGACTACAGTATAAGGCAGACCTGCATTGACACCAGTAGTATATGCGTTTGTGTATTTGACTCCGTCGCATTTACATCAACGGTAATCCTCTCACATCTTAATCCAGCCACTTACTAGCAACACAGCCTAAAATAGAATGGAATTTCCCCACATCTGGAATTTTCTGCAAGCTCTGATCCTCCGACATTCCAGAATTCCCCAGTAAAGGTAGAATCAGTGGAGTGATGAAGAAAATTAAATATTCCCCCACACTGAAAAGACAAAAACGATGCGTCATTTTTCCGACACACATTTGCGTCTACATTGAAACAACACGCATTTGTGTTACTGTTCTACACAGCATGTGTAAATAACGGCTGTGTTGTTGACATGGGTGGCTATTGGCTTAACGTGTAGAAAAGGCACACAGACACTGTTGACAATGGCACATGTTGTCAAGCAGTGTAAGGTCTTAAGGCTACGAAACTGTTTGGCTGTGGTGGTGTTGGTGGTGTATATTGTGTGTGTGTGTGTGTGTGTGTGTGTTTTCCCGAGTTGGCTATCTGGAACACTGACCCAGCCAATGAGTCAGACTCAGATGATGTCTATGACTGTATGGCTATGGCGGGAACAATAGGCCCCAGCAAGAGAACAATGTGGTCATTGCCAAGAAGGAGGAGGGCCGATAAACAGACGACTTGAACAGGAAAGTAAAATGACTTGGGCTGTATGGTGGAGCGCAGGGCTCAACAATAATATGAAATAACACAACATCCATATCATGAAGCTAGATGACGAGGAAATTAAGATTCTAAACTTAAGACTAGACCTTCAATTATTATTTATATTATAACCGTTATATCATAATCGCAATATCTGCTAAAATAATTGTAATATGATATTTTGTCCATATCGTTCGGCCCTAGTGGAGTGGGAGAGAGAGGAAGAGAGAGAGAGAGCGAGAGAGATGAGGAAACCTTAATAAGCAGAACTGTAAAGAGAAAGTACCGTACTGGGCAGAAAAGATGAGCAAGTTGATATATAATATGACAGGGAATTTTCTTTTAGGATGAAAATAAAGTAGAAGTGAGTCCAGTTGTGGAAGCCAGGTACCTTCCCAGCTTTACCCATCGCCATGGCAAACAAACCCTCAAGGACAGGTCACACACACACACACACACTGAAACACAAACACACCTACCTACTATTGTTTCCACAGTAAACACAACCTTCGGACGCTAGCAGCAGAAGCCCAGACGGAGATTACACACACAATCCCCCCCCCCCACACACACACACACAACACACACAACACAGTTTGCTCGACAGATGCTATCAAAAGGCACTTGAGATCACAGGGAGTGTGTCCGCATGCCGTTGAAGTGTTCACTTCAGTCCCGTTTCATTATGAATCCAAACCACGCTGAGCAGAACTGGGCCTAATGGACTCAAGCTTCCAAAACAATTAGAAGCTTCACTAGATGGTTTGCTTTATTCCAACCATAGCCGTGTTTATTTTACATCATATTCAGGGTGGGAAAACAGCCTGGGGAACGGCAAAGCAAATGTTAACGTTCACGAATTCAACTGGTTATTGGACATAAAAAAAATGAGAACTAACCGAGTTGTCCTTAGACATTAAAGAGATGGACAGAGCTGGATGTCAAGTTACCCGAGAGGCTCTGAGTCAAAAGCTTCAGCGACTGATGAAGGGGAGATGTGATGATACTGACGAGAAGGCCTGCTCACACCAGTGGTTCAGCCGGCGATAACGTAAGCTAATGTTGGCAGGCAATGACATCATGCTGTTAAAGCTGCATTGGGTGATATGGTTCTAAACAGGAACCGGTTCTAAATTAGTAAAACCCGGAGTATTGATGAGGTCCAATGTTGTCGGTTCTGCTATGGGTTGCTGGAGAAATCAGGAAGTGAGATTTTCATGTAGGCAAATGTGGTTTTCGAGGAATTTAAGGAAACTTTCTTTGCGCGAGGGGCGGGGCTGTGCTCTTACACGCTGACACAACGACCCGGACGCAGTACAGCATGAGAGGTGTTCGCATGTACACAGACCCTCTCATCACCATGGCGGAGAGAACTAAACGTTCTAAAGTCTGGTTACATTTTACTCCAGTCAATGATGACAACGCTCGCTGCCACAAGCGTAATAAAATCCTTGCCAGTAAGGGAGGCGATACAAGCAATTCATATAAATCTGCAGGACTGCACAGTTTTCGACTGCTTTGCTCGCAGTCCTCCATCTCTCGTGGTCTCAATCTTCGCCCTTGTCCACTGGCAGGTACGCCGTACCAGAGCCGCAGTTCGCTAGGCTAATGACAAATGATTACGAATGGGCTAATAAATGAAAGCTAATTGCTTAGCTAGGAATATATTTTAAAGATTTGGCAACTTTTTGTAGATTGTCAGGCTGCGGCTGTAGCCACCATGAGTCAGCCCACCCCTCCTCCCTCTACCAGCGGTCCCAGCCAAGCCCAAAGTCCCTTCACGCTAGCAGCTAGAGGGAGGATTACAGAGGAGAGGGTGAAGGAGTGCCACAGGGCTGTCAGTGAGATATTACAGAGAGTCTATAATAGTGACATATTTAAAACATGGCTGCTGAAGAAAAAATATTTTGTTATATAAGAGAATAATAAAGCAATGTCGACTCTGTTCTTAATTAATTCTCTTTTTTTCTTGCAAGAGAAAGTACCGAACCGACAAGCAGTATCGATAAGAGTAGTAGTATAAAATCCTACTGATACCCATCAGCGCTAGGCCTGCCAGGTCAGCCAGTGTGTTGATATTCCCTCTCTTCTAAACCATGTTGACAATCCCGTGTCTATACTCCTCTCAAGAACTTGGGCACCTGTAGCTTCAGGTTCTTGTTGGACGGGGGAGAAGAGCAACGGAGAGAAGTCCAGCTTGTTTTGAACTGTAGCAGCTTGTTGTTGCAATTCCCCTTCGCCATCGGTAGAGGCAGAATACTGCACAACGGACAGCTTTAAGGTTATGTTTATCTTCAAGCGAATTAGGTTGAGTCAACCTAACTCTTAAAACCATCAGCATTTTTCTCTAAGAACTCCATATGGACCTCATTAAGAATCAAATAGCCAAATAATGTTCATATAATATCCAATATCACAGAATTAAGCTGCTTTGGGACAAAAACATCCCCCTTCCAATCAATTTTCATCTGGAAATAAAACAACAACCTTCCATTCAGATGGATGACCTTGGAAATTTCAAATCAGCCTCTACCAGGAGGTTTTTTAAATTTAAAACAGGTTTTGTGGTCCCACAATCGTGACGCTTACTCAGCACTTAAAAATGAGCATGTCATTGAGGAAGACTGGTAAATAAAATGAAAGATCTCGCTAAAACCTTGTAATGCGCATCCATCCCTTAGTCTACTGCTCCTACACTCACCCTGTAATAAGTCCAAACAATGGACTAACAAGAACCAGAATAGCAAGTAATTGAAAGCATTGTGTGAAATAAAATGGAGTAGAATAATAGGTAGAATCATTGGAGTGCAGGCTATTGTCATCGTCCTCCTCCAATCTATTATGTCTTCGCTTCTCCCTGCCTTTTATACTTTTTTTATTCTTTACCAGGCGAGAGGCGGTCTTTTATTTGTTTAATGATTACTCTGTCTATTGGGAGAGCATGTCTGAATGACTGAATTAACATGGAGAGAAAGAGAGAGAGAGCGAGCAAGAGAGAGAGAGAGTGAGCGAGAGAGGTTTACTCAGGCAGCTAAATGGCCCTCCACACTTCCCACGTTTCCTTCAGCAACAAAATATCTATCATCACAAATTGGTGTGTGTGCGAGTGTGTGTGTGTGTGTGTTTCAGCAGACACGGTGATGAAGTGAAGGGCATCTGGGGTAAAATAAATGAAGCTTGATGCTTTGGCAGACTGCAGACATTGTGCTCCTGGGAATTTGGTAAAGTGTGCTGCCTGACAAAACTGACTTGCAAATTGTGCCATAAAAAAAGATAATTTGATCTGACTTGATGTGATGCATTTTTTCTATTAGACTTTGGTCTCTGGATTTGTAACGTAGGGGAGAGGGGGGGTAATAACGGCAACAATTTGCATAGCGCCCATGTCCTGCAAAAGCCTTGCACCTTTCATTGTGGCAATTTTCATTTCTGGAAGGTGTGCTCACTAATATACCATAATGCAAGGAAAGGTTGAGGCTCCCTGCCCCCTTGAGCAGGCACTGCTACAGACAGTAATTAGCGACTAGCGGGACTTTCTGACAATTTCAGCATTGGAATCCAAATCGCTTTAATTGCCAAGTCTAACAAATGTCCAGGAAATTGTCTCTGTGACATTGGTACTGAGGAAGTACTTGTAGTACTGAAACACAGAGCACAGCTAATAAGAAGGATGGTATCAAGTGTGGTTTTAGCTGCAGATAGAAGTATAGCGCGATCCAAATTAAAACAGTAAACACAACACTGCAGAAATAGCTTGAAAGGAGAGTTGGTAAGTAATCAGTCAGAAAGGCTTCTTAAAATCCCCACCCTTCCTATTAAGCCTCACTAACAACTAAAGCATAATGAGACCAACAAGTTAACAGCTGGCCAAATATAGCTGAACAAGGCCTGTCCTCATACAATATGGCCTAAATCAGCTGCTACCACCATAGTAGACCAGACACAATACTTTTTTATGGTCCTGAGGTGAAAGATGGATGGGGATTGCCACCAAGAGGCAATACAATGAGTGCCAAAAAAGTTTAGATAATTACAAAAAGCGTTTTATAGTTAGCTATCTTTTGGACCAAGGTTTGCAAGACGCTAGTTTAGATTTACTAGTGTTGTGTTCAGGGTAGCACAAAAAGCAGGCTGTATTGGGAGAGAAAAAAAAACAGATGTCCAAAATGTTTTCCAGAAAATGACAACTCAGATTTATAAAGAGAGACAAAGAGAGACAACTTACTCACCCTTTATTTATTCTACTGCCGTTTTCGCTATTTTGAGGTCCACAACTAAAGCTAAATAATTAGCCACTTGTCCACAGCAAGGCTAAAATAGCTAGACACTCATGGAGAGTCTTGTTCCTTTATCCACAGGTAGGGAACCAAATTGGGTTGTGGGCCTGTTGCTAATGGGCCCCCATGTGATGGTACCAATATGTTCTTAAGTGGGTGTCAGAGTGAGACACTGGGTTCCTGATTGGTGACCAAGCTAAAAACAAAATAAGGGCAACCTTGCTACGCCCCCATAACAATCAAGAATAGTGGCAGTTCACTTCCCCAACCATAATTTGGCTACAGCGCCATTTTCAACAATTTGCACACAAAACTGGCCAGCATTGTGTCAGGGTTTGGAACCTTGGGGCTCAACAGTGATTTCAGCCCACACACCAGGCAACTAGACAGCAATGTAAGGTAAACAATAAAGACACACACGCACACACACACACAGACTCACACAAGATAAACCCAACAACAAAGGACTAGCTATTATTGTCTCTACTGATCCACCCAGGAGGGCTATTTACTGGTCTGTTGTTTACTCAGGCCACGATTGGCCACTCATGAGTGTTTACTCAGGACGTGATTGGCCAATCAAAGAGAAGTGTGCTGAGGATGGAGTGGCACCTGGCCCCGTAATTGGTCTAGGTGGGTGTCCCGACAACAGATGGTTCCGTTTAAGCCCCTTACAAACCTAAAGATTTTTCAAGTTGTTGCTGACGAAGGCAGTCCAGACTTGACAACTGGTCTTGACGATCACCCTTGCCTTGCCATCGGAAAGGTGTGCACACTAGGTGACAGACGCAAAGTTTCACACATGAAGACTCACTATCCAATTCTCTGTGTCCTGTCTCAAAATTAGCAAAAAATTGTGGGAACACGACCACTCACATTGACAGGTAAAAGGAAGGCACATTTAACTTAATAAACATTTAACTATACATTTCAGGTACTGTTTCAGACCAGCGATTTTCCAGGTTTAGCCAAAAGGACTTGTTGCTCTGGTAACTGATTAGGCGACATTTTAAGACTGCTTCGAGGCCCTTTTTTCTTCCCATTGGCTGTTGCCAGTGTTGCTCTCACATTGCAGCCTTTAAAGGCACAATCTACGATTGGTTTGAACGGTCACATCGTTGAACGTTGAATGGGGAACTCCTCTGCATTTACTGCTGAAATTCACAAAGCGAAAGCTGGCTGACTTTGACGGCAACATGCAAACCAAAACAACAATGTTGTTGTAATTCCTTGCTTAGCCGCAACAGGGCAGCACTTAAAAACCAATCACAGATTGTGCCTTTAACCAATTCACACTACACGAGTCAGCCCAGAAAAATCAAACAGGTATGAAACAAATCTTAGTCACCCCCTTTCACACTACAGGGTAATCAATGCCAACCGTCCGCCCCAACTGCCCTCGGTCTCCCTGACCATCGGGATGAGCCAATCAGACCTTCATTCGGGGGAATTATCATCGAGTGAGAACCAGCCTTTAAGGAAGACTATCCACAGAGATAACACAACCTGTGCGTGCACATACACACTTGCATTGTTACACTATAAACGAGAGAGTGATAGTATACAGCGCAAACAAACAGAACATATAAAGTGAGTAAATTAGAAAAACATCGGGCCGTGCCAAGTATGAGGGGTTAGGAGGGGTCACATACATACAAATGAAACCAACAACCAAAACCATTAGTCATACTCAGACATGAAAAATGTGGACAGATATGTATTTAAAATTGTGTGAAAGCATGTGCGACTGTGCTCATGCAGTCTCTCTGGCATTGACCTTTGAACTCTGACCTCTGTGGGTAATGGTCTCTTCCTGTGTTAAATCACTACAGCATGGAGAAAGAGAGAAAAGGAGAGGTGTTTTATGCCCACTCCTCCTCCTCCCTTGTCCTCTTTTCTCAGTTATGGAACATGTGATTTGATTTACAATTTTGCTTATCAGAAGTAAATAGACCTTGCTTATTTTTGTATTTCAACATAAAAGACTAGGTTTGGGCCTAATTTTAGGAGCCTCCCTGTAACAGTAAATAGGGCCATGTGGTTCTGATAGAAGCAGAAAAGGTTACTAGGTCGCCACCAATTTCTATTTCTGTTATTACATGTTCTGTAGTGGTCAATTTACAAATGTGAAAAGATTAAACTATGATGTTTCAGACCATTCAACAGGGTCTGAAAGGCAAAGATCCACAGGCAGCATTTTAATGTATTATTTTGATTCAACACAGATCCAGCAGTTTTACCAACAACTCCAAGCAATGGTACTTATTTAAATGATTATTTATATTATCATTATTGTTATCCACTACATTCTCTAAATTGAAGACACACTGACAATCCCTATCTCTACTAAAGACAATATTACAATGACTCTAAAAGTTGTCAATGCATTAACCTTGAAGAAATACACTGACTGTTTGGAAAAGAAACTCTACAATAACATTTGGGGTCAAGAAGAACAAGAAGATTGGGATGTAGTTTCACCTCTGTCTTCAGTATCCAGCATAGACTAACACCAAGCGGACTCACAATTTACTTTCCATTTGTAATTTTTGTTTGGTTTAATTCCCTCTCCTTCCAAAAAATCATCTCACCCGGCATCCAGGCTATCTTATTTGGTAAAGTTTACCAGGGTAATGGTTCTCCTTGGTGTTTTTCAAACCTTGGTGGTTGAGGAGGCTTTCATCTAAGAGGTTACTAAGTAGGCAGACTGTACTAGAAACGCCTCTCATTTTTAAATCACTACTTAAAAACAACCGTTTGTGCCTCTAAAATTATTTAGTCAAGTCATCTTTATTTATATATTGCTTTAAACACAAAACAGGTTTGCTCCAAAGTGCATTACAAAACAGACATAAAATCAAAAACACAGCCACACACACACACATACACAGGCAAAGAATAAGACAAGGTCAGACAAAGTTAAATGTTAATGAGTACAAATATATTTTCAGTTGTTTTTTAAAAATTTCAGTGGATTGGTAATATCTGATAAGGGGAAGGTGATTCCACGGGTTCGGGGCTGCTATTGCAAAAGCTCAATCACCCTTTGACTTACAGTTCTTACATTTATTAAATGAAATAAACATGAAAATGTCAACTGTAAATTCCTCAGGACTGTTCTAGAACAGGGGGCTAGAGCCATTTAAATAAATGACTGTTCACACCCTGGGGTAAGGCGGGACTCTAAACATGGGAGCAAAGTGTTGTTTTTTTAATGTTTTATCAAAAACAATCAGTCCTAATAATATGAATAAATGTTTTTGTGTGTCTGTGGGGACCCTGGAGAATCTGTTGGCAACAACACTGATAAGCCAAAAGACTGCAGCAGAGAACTAAAAAAAAATATAGTGCGTGAAGAATCAGGCCACTGCCCCATGTCCACAACAACACTGTGAATCTAGGTGTGCTGTGATGCTATTGGTATGATGAAAAACTAGCTTGCTGAACATACACAGTATGCTCAAGCATTAGCTTGCATTTTAGCGAGCTAAATAAATAAAGACAAATAAGGTTCAGAAACTGCCATCCAGTGAAGCTCATACTGATCTTCCTGTTGCAGTAGATTGGGAGATTATTTGCCAAAAAAGATTGTGTATTCCTCTCTGTAGGCTAGATGTAGTCCTCTTGACAGTAGCTTCTCTGTAACAGCAGAGTCATAAGATTCTGACAGTAGGAGAATGGGTTACTAACCCACTTAGCCTATATTCCACGTCTCCACTCAGACAGGTTCTGATGGTCTAATTATATGGGCTAAGTGAATTTACAGTTTAGCCCATAAGATAGGTACGCTCTCAGGAAAAAAAAGGTAAGACATAGTACCTCGTCACTGAGCCCCATAAAACAGAGCCTCCCCAACCCCAAAATTGCTAATGGTCGGCATTAGTTTTGCATTTCAAAATAAAAGTCAGTAAGAAATCGTTGAAACACATTTTAGTTTCATTTGAAAATGTTCTATAGTTCCAAATTTCATATTATGATTTATCACAAATCCCCTTTAACTCTAAAAAATAATGTTACATAGTTTATACTGTTTCTGTTAAACAGAAGTATTAGTATTAGTCATTAGGCATATTAGTACCTCAAGGACTAATGATGTACCTTAAACAGTATATTTATGTCATCTGCAACAATTTGCATGTTCCACTGCCCACTTGCACCTGTAGACTTGTGTAAGCAATGACAATAATGACAATAATCTTCAGTGGTGATAGACACAATGATATACACCTGTAGAACTATTATAAGCCATGAATTAGTATACTGCTCTGCTAGTTTAGTCCACTCTATATACCATAGTATAATTGGTAGGCATATTAGACAGTTGCCCTTTAACCTGGTTATGATTAGACGAGTTTACTTGGTTCAATAATTGCAATGAGTGGCACACGTGATGTCACTGGGCGTTTAACTATGACTTATGTTGGCATAGCCTTGAAGGGGCTTGTCTGATCCCAGTTACATATTAGCTGTGATCAAACAACACAGGGTTACCCAGTGCAGTATCACTACATATCTATTCGTTTTATGGATGCATAGTTTAAGGTCCAGTGTGGAAGTAAACCTTAATCATTAACTGCCACCAAGAGCAATTGCCTTGACATTTTAGGTTCTGAAGCAGAAGCTTTCGTTTTTCCATTTAACATTCTTATTGATGGTGGGCCAACACATGACATGAGTGACAATGTGTTTTAACCAGTCTGGGTCAGAATGAGAGCATACCGTTTTATCAGGCTTTTGCTTCTGGGTGTCATAACTTCTGATCTATAGACCTACGATTCGCTGTCAAAACAAACACAAGCTTCTCCAATATTTCGATTTTTTTTTACTCACAGTGAAAGCCACGGTGCAGGTTAACACTCATAGATTCAAAAGTAGTAAGCCCAGTATTCGGCCTACATCATTACAGCCGTGCGACTTGCTCAAGAGGATCAACACAGTCACTGGAGATGTGTTTTAACACTGCGTAGCATTGCTTACAGATCATAAAAGATCCCCCCCTAAACCAATTCTAGTTCATAAGGAGCCTGGGAAAAGCAGCACTGAAGGAGCACATAGGAGGAAGTTTAGGGTTTGCGCCACAATAAAAGACCAAAAAAAAATACAATATCAACAATTGGATGCCGCTTGTAAATACCAGGGGATTCATGACGGATGTTTAAAAAAAAAAAAAGCTTACCTCTGGATTGGCCGCTGACAGTCCTCTCACCGTACAGCCGTATTCCTGCTCGCTTTCTATATTCCCCCAAAAAAATCAGAATCGTAAGAAAGTAAAACTCTGTCGCCGTTGGGTCAAAAGTTCCCAAATTCACATCTTGACACGAGGACGCTTCACTGCTGAGATATTCTCACACGCGAGACGAACGTGCGCGAGAGAAGTGCCCGTGGGGGGGTTTTCTCGCTGAGCGGCGCGTCGCGGCGACGCGGCTGCTGTGGAAGTTTGGTTTCACGATATCCTCGCCGCGAAAACAAGTAGACGAGCTTCTTTTTTCCACGCCCAGGCCGAGGAGACCGTTTTTTACACACACGCCGGGGTTCAGGTAAAACCGAGACACAGATAAACAGAACAAAACGACAACACGCATCCGATGTTTGTGATGTGTGTGTGTGTGTCTTTCCTACTCTTCCAGGACGCACAGACGCGACGACTCTGGACGCGGCTCCTCCGCTCGTGTGGAATAGAACAGAACAGAAACAACCAATGGGATCAACTAGAAACGCCGCGAGACAAAATAAAAAGCTTGAGCGCGAGGGATGGGGAGTATTCTTTTTCTCCTCCCCCTCCTGTCGCCCCCCCCACAACACACACACACACACCACAGCCTGTAGGCCAGTCCTATCAGTTTACAACGATGAGAGGTAGCTGAACTATCCCAGGAAAACCAGAGGAAAACGCAACATTTTCTACTGTTCCTGCGAATGAAACTCTAGACGTATTTAGGTTTTCTATCTATTTTTTTTAGACTGTAGTGTGATTAAGGGCTATAGAGCTAAACTTGACTTGACTTGACTTGACTATCTATCTATCTGTCTTGTCTGTCTATCTATCTATCTATCTATCTATCTATCTATCTATCTATCTATCTATCTATCTATCTATCTCTATCCATCTATATCTATTTGTCTGCCATTTTGGTTTGCTCACACACTTACAATGTACGCCTGCATATATTTTTGCAAATATACTACATCCTAGGTACAAGTCCTATAGGCTATGTTATTATAATACATCTTAAGAAATCTCTCTTTCTTTTCAGGGAGAATGGTGGCAGTGTCAAGCCCAGTTAAGCGTGCAATCACCCTGCCGCTAATTCGAGGGCTTGGTGGGACACAATAGTGCCTTTGTTCATGGAGAATTCGTCTGAGAAGTAATCCTTGACATTGGACCATTCGGGGAACAACCTTTTGTTTCATAAGTCTCTTGAATGTTACAGTAGACATCAGTGCATTAGAACAACTGAAATAGACGCTCGTTTGGAATGGCTGGAGTGATCTGTAGAGCAAAGGGCACACAGAATACGTTTTGAATGAGTATATGTGTGCGGGGTTTACATCTTTGCTGCTATCAAAGGTCAAGAACAGAGATTGAGTTTGACTAGCCTCATATAGGGTGTGAGTGCCACCCTGTGTTGGGTATATGGGAAGTGTCAGTCATGGCTCCCTGAACAAAGGGATTGATTGGCTGTTGGCTAAACGACTGACTAATGTTTATCTCTTATTTAATGTTTGTATGTAAAACCAAGGTAACTGGATCTGCAGTGTTCAGATAAATGTAGTGGAATAAAAAGTTGAATAATTTCTTTTGAAATATAGTGGTGTACAATTATGAAGACCCCGATGGAAATAAGTAAAGTACAAACTCAAAACTACTTAAAGGCCCACATGATTGATTTTGACATGTTTGATCTGATAAATGCATCCTGGTGCTGCACAATGGTTTCCCACAATGAATCAAGTCAGAAAATGTCAATATAAGTAATTTATGAGTATTTTGGGTGGGAAAATGTATTTTCTAAGCAGCAAAAACATTTTCCCATGTGACGTGACATGCAATGTTTCACACTCTGACGTGGCTAGCCTTGACAGACAGCTGTAAAGTTACCGCCTATGCCGAATAAAACCCTCCAGTTCAAATAACCCACGTCACCGCTCTCAGCGAGTATTTTTTTCTTTTTAAACGAGAAGAAAACTGAGTTGCAGCGTGTAATTTATACCACAAGCGTTCTTCTACATGCAGTCCATGAGAGGAGCTGCTCTTTGTTTTGGATTTTCTTTTTAAACCACTGTCCTGACTTGTGATTGTGGTTAATCTTTGGTCAAGCATAGAGGACTAATTTCTATCCATCTCTCTATTGTATTGAAATAGCAGCCTAAAAATGACTAAACGTCTATTTTAATTTATTTTTGTGATAATACACTTTCATTTGGAAAGTGATATTTCAAAAGCAGATCGGACATTTATCACCTCTGTGATGACTCTGCAGATAATGCCATTGTGATTGAGTGGAGGAAGTAAGTAATTGAGTAAGGAAGTAAATGGATTTGTTGTTGTTTTTGTGTTGATGCTTGTTTTCTACCTAGTGCCTGTAGTACTGGAGTGTAAGTATGCGGTCGTCGTCTTGAGACCGTGTGAAGTATGATAGCCTAGACAGTCGCAGACGGTGCGGACGCAAGCAGTATGACCCAGGCTTAACTTTCTCTCTCTCTCTCTCTCTCTCTCTCTCTCTCTCTCTCTCTCTCTCTCTATCTATCTATATCTCTCTCTATCTCTCTCTCTCTCTGTGT
>OMKK01062052.1:11307-21547 GCA_900302305.1 Polymixia japonica
GGGCCAAGCTGATCTGCTGTCAGAATGAAGGAGCTACCCAGGTGTTGCCTGACATCTCAGTTTAATACCCTGTGGCTATGCTCCCACCAGCTAATTCCTGCAGCGCCTCTCTTCTTCTTCTCCTTCCTTTGCAGTCTAACCCTGTTTTCCCATTCGTGACTTCCTTCTCTCCTTTATCTGCCCTTTTCACTTTAGGCTTTGTCACCATGTTCCTGCTCGAAAACATATTCAGAGAAATTTCCCCCCAGAAACGTATATTCTAAAAGTTAAAATGACAAGGGCATGTCAATGTCAATATCTATAATAACACACATCGCAAGTCAGACATAATACAAATTATGGGGATATAAATTGAGGCCACGATATGCACAAATGAACAAAGACGTGCAAACAAAGTGCACAGATTTGTGCGGCAGTAGCGGGCGCATGGTCACTTCGCAGAGCTGATCTACTTCTAGCTTTGGTTTGAGCTGTTCACGGTAACTGGGCAGGTGCTCTTCACCTGTGAGGGTAAAAGCTGTATGCAGCTACACGTGTAGCAGTGTTGGGAGAAGGTAAGAGTTTGGAATACAACTACTACTATTGTTATTATTATTATTATTATATTATTCATTAAATAAATATCAGCTAAAACTGTATGGGGCCTCTGTGTCCGAGAGGACGAACACCACCGAAGGCTGCTCCCCTCTCCACCCCCTTGTGTCCCCGCAGTGCACTGCTAGGATCCCTGTAGTGGTGGTGAGCCGGTGCCATGTCACAGATGGAGCAAGATGCCAATGGCCCTGGAAGTATTACACCTAGTCAGGCAATTGCGCAACCTGAAGGGGATCCTGTAGGAGAGGCATCAGGCATATGATGGCTCCAGGGTGGAAAGCATTGCAGGAAGCGCAAACATGTGGAGAGCACTGATGTGAGCAGCTGCAAGAAATGCAGGAGACCTTGCAGGGGCTTGTAGCAGGCCAGCAGCTGCCTACTGCACCTCAGGATCCTTGGGAGTCTGTGGCCAGGCATCATTGTCGGCACCCTGATGAGCTGTCCATTGCAACCTCAGACAGTTTAATAGAGTCAGATATCCATCAGTGGTCAGACCCTGAAGAGCAAGGCTCTGTCTCAGATTTTGATGATGACCCTTCCTGAGGCTCTCAGTGTCATAGGACTGGTTTTTATTTGCATAGCAACTACCTTGATGACTATTATGCGTTCCTACAGAGCAACAAACCAGGAACAACACAGAGGTTGTGCTAGCCAATCTGCTGAAGGTAGGCCTTTCCTTGAACAAGGAGAAGAGCTGTCTAAGCCCCTTGAGAACAGCATGTTATCTCGGCTTGGTTTGGAATTTGGCTACAATGATAGCCTCTCTGATGTCGGAGAGGATACGTGTGTTGAGGGAACACTTGTCCTAGTTTGCTGGGGAAAAGCATGTCACAGTGAAGCATGGCCGGAGGCTACTCAGCCTGATGGCTGCAGCGACACAGGTTGTTCCATTAGGGTTGCTTCACATGCGCCCATTGCAGTAGTGGTTGTCAAGGCAGAGAGTTACACAAGGATGGCCAGCGGCTTGTTCCTCTGGCACTAGAATGTCTTGCGGTGGTGGATTGGATTGGATCGACCCCCGGACTTCTGGGGTGGTCATAACTACGGACATCTCCGAGACAGGGTGCTGTATGGGAAGGACATCCATTGCAAGGCCTGTGGGGTCCATCATGGAAAGGGATTCATGGGTTTCCTTCCATTGATTCGGGAATGGCATGTCATTGTTTCAACAGATAGCTCTAGAGTGGTCTCCTACATGAACTGCCAAGACGATGTGAGGTCTCCATCTCTGCACACAAGGGCATGTCAACTCATCCTTTGGGCACATGCTCAAGGGGTATCTCTAAATAATAGAGAAAAATAACCAATGTGGCGGCTGACCTCCTGTCCAGGGGAGGCCCTAGACCAGGGTAATGGTGGCTTCACCAGGACATTGTGCGAGCCATTTGGTCTCGCTTCAGGGAGGCCCGGGTGGAGTGGTCCCAGGCACTGTTGTATGCCTTTCCTCCACTTCCTCTTCTGCCAGCAGTGCTGGCCAGGGTGAGAGTGTCAGAGGCCAAGCTCCTATTTATAGCTCCAGACTGGCCCCACCAGCTATGGATGGTGGGAGTCCTGTGGCATCTCCAAGTCAGGGCAGACATGCTGTCACAGGCTCAGGGGCTTCTCTGAGCCATATCTGACTGCCACAAGCATGTTGATGGTCTGACTGTTGGTTCACTCCCCCCTCATCAGTCAGTTTCTTAGAGGGGTACGTTGGCTGCACCCCCAAGGTCTTGCATGATCCCTTCATGGGATTTGCAGATTGTTCTAAACTTGCTGAGCCTGCATTCGAGCCCTTGGTTGGGCTGAGTCTGAAGTTTCTATTTATCAAGACAGCCTTTCTACTTGGCATTACATCAGCAAAGCGTGTTAAGTGAGTTGCATGCGCTATCTGTGCACCATTCATGGGTTCCTAAAGCCGAGTTGTGAGTGTTACATCTTTCGTTATGGGGACTTATTTCGGTTAACTTTTCAATTATTTCAATTAATTCAGGTATCCTGATGCTTAAACTGTGGTAGTGGAGAGCATTGCTGTGTTGCCTAAATGTGTTTCAATAAAAATGACCTACATTTGTGTTTGTGACTACAGTGTGTGTATGGCCCACTTCTTCCCCCTCCTGACTTAATTTGCTATACTGTTGACCCATATGGTGGCGTGTTGACTGAAATTAAATAGAACAAACAGTTACATAGGTAACCACGGATCTATGAATAAAGGTCAGCACTCTGCGTGGTCACTCAGGGGATTAAGTCATGGACAGGTATCATATTTATAGCCGGGGATGACGTGTCCACCGGTAGTGGCGGCTTATTTTATACTATTTCCTAGACCCTGTAGGCGCGGCTGACCCATACAGTGGCGTGTTGACCTTTATTCATAGAACCATCGTTACCTATGTAACCATTCATTTTATTGGCCTTGGACTTTGGGAGATATGTAATGAGATGAAAACATTTATTGGCCAGGATGCCAGTCCTCTGGTGACAGCATACAGATGCATGGACCCAATCAGTGAGAATGTGGTACTAAATTGAACTCCACCCTATTAATATAAATATCATTGTATAATTTTGTGTCCTGTCCTCTGCAGTGTCCTGTCCTGTGCAGTTTAGTGTCCTGTCCTGTGTAATGTGTGTCCTGTGCCATTAGGTGGGTCTTGTCATATATCTTTGTATGCATTTAGCATACAATAATATTTTCTTCTGAATTGAATTTGGCAGCTTATTTACAGCTAGTACAAGTTAGGGAGCGGTACGTTATTCAGCTTTTGGATTATTCATCAATGGATAAATCCAGATGGAGCCACATTGTGTTGTGTGTAATTACATTCCATGACAGCACACAACAGGTAACACAGGATAGGACATGACACAGGACACTAGAGGGCACAGGACAAAGACACAATCAGCACAGGACAGGACACACTTGGCACAGCACAGGACACAGTAGCCCAAAAACAAAATAGAAATCGGTGTGTTTGCACAGGCTGTCGAAATGATGTGGAACGTGGTGCTGGGAACAAATGCCCTGATACTCACTGTGACTTGAGGTCTGTTCGTTTAATGGCGCTCCACACCTCACGGTGGCGCTCGCAAGACGCGGTGGCAGGAGACAACCGACGGTGAAATCCAAAACAAACAAAACACTGGCGATGCCAATGAACATATCCTCTCACAATTTCAGCAAGTATAGCCTTGACCTGGACACAATATTTACATTGAGAAGAAGTAAACTGGAAAATATAATATAATCAGCCAATCAGAATCAAGTATTCCGCTAGGCCACGGTATAAAGTGAAGATATATTAATGTTACAAATATATAGGTGATATGTTTATATTATTTTAGTTTCTGGGATTTAAAAAATATTAACATGGTTGGAAAATACCTGTTCTCTGCCCATATCTCCCCTCTATCAGACTGTCACTTCTCCATGGTATGATCCAAATGGATCAATACAGCAAAACTGCTACACTTACTGCTACACTTACACATTGCTCTACTTACCTCAAAGTAAACAGGTAAACAAAATCCAAGCCCTGCAAAAAGCGTGACTTGAAACTTAAAATAAGCATCACAAGAGGCCCCAAATGCAGGTTGATGCATAACTGAAAACAAACAAATTGCTGCCTAGCGTAGTCAGGGAGAGTGTGAGAGAAGGCAAGGCCCTGTATATTGTGGCCTGGATACAGTGTCAGTCAAGTGCCTTCATCAGCCCATCACTCCAGAACCGCGTGTGACAGAAAAGACAGCCACAGGCACCAACTCACAGAGGATAAAATGAAGCAGTTACTATTCATCCTTCCACAAAATCCACATCTGCCACAACACCAAGCCTGGCCTTAAGCTAGTGTTCACTCTTTCCTAATAGTTATCACCATTAAGCGAAAGAGAGTTTTAGGACATTTAATGGCATAATAGTAGAATCCTTTTAGCAGATAAATATAGCTAAAATGGGAGCATATGAGTAGAGATTGGAGAACTACATCTTAAATCAGCGATAGAAATACTCAAGGCAATAACAAATGTCTGTCTGTAGCAGATCATAATGTAATAACTGTGCATATTGTAATAAACTGCCCATAATGTAGTAGTAAAATGCTGGACACATAATTTAGTAACCTTTTTGTAGATAATCAAATAGGTAGATCAGGCAGGTCAGCAAACACAGAATAACAAATACCTTCACCTTTTAAAATAATCTTGTACTGTAAAACGCTGCAACGAAGGGCTTTTTGTGATTGTTGTGTGTGTGTGTGTGTGTGTGTGTGTGTGTGTGTGTGTGTGTGTTGCAGGAGGGCAGTAGTAGTCTATATATTCAGTAAGACATGCAACGCATATTCACTGACAATTCCCCAGTCAATGTATGCTCATAATAATAATAACAACAACAATAATATTAATGATCAATAAATAAACTTTTTGATGACTGTCAAAATTTATATTCACTGGCAAATTGAAATTCTAGTCGGCCAACGGCAGACACACACCTCTTTGCTTCTCGGTTCTCTCAAAACAAGATCCGCACATGCGGTAAAATCAACTTAAATTCATGCTTTGCAGCTCCTGTTCATGCCAGTCCTCTCCGGTCAGTCCGTGTGTCTGGAGAGCAGACAAAAGCAAGCAGGACTGATAAACCCTCTGTTAATCAGACTCATCTCTTGCAGCTGCGTCTGCTTACAGCCTACAGCTGATGCTAAACCACACCCCCAACTACCTATGGACAAATGATGACATCTTCAAAAAGTGTCTGATATATTCTGTATTTGTTAACATGCATTAGATGCCACTTACAACCATAGGCTTTTAATTTGAACTATGGAATTCCCAATGTTTCCATGACAAATCAGTGAAACAACCATACCAAGGGATGAGCAGCTAGTTGGAATGACAAGCCAGCCTAGCAATGGAGACCCCTTGTACAATCCTCCAGACACAGGCATTACAAAGTGAGTTTAATAAACAGCTGTCCTGACCAGCCATTTCACTGCCCACAGTTTAGGGGGCTGGTTTAGGGCTTATGATCATCTTTTACCCATCATTCCCAGAGAGCTGCTGGGTAAAAGATGGTCAGGCAAGGCCCTGTGTGCACTCTCTGTTTGCAATGCCTTCTCCTAATGCTGTTAAGCCTTAGATAGGTGCTTATTATTTGCCTGGCCTAGGTCTGAGAGTCAGTGTAGTTTAATGAGAACTAGGTGCATAATATAACCACAGAGGTAATTTTAGGAGTATGATAATACAACAGTGTTGGGTTATTTATTATTAATATGTCCAGGATAATTTGATATGTTTCATTTTTTTCAATTAGATTTTTACACATCACGTTTGGAAAGGAATGGTTATATGGTTATTAATGGTTATTATTATTTTTTCACATATAAGTTTATATGACCATGGACAAAGAAGACAAAATAACTAAAGTGAATGCATTTTTTTTATTGAAGTACCAACAAACTTTGGTCATTTAGCAAATTTCCGCATTAAAAATGTACAGGATCTTGACAAGGTCTCTATGAGCTTGTGACAAATAAATAGCACAGTGATATGAATTACAGCTCATTTACACAACAAAAAAATACTATGATAAATACCAGAATACAATTTTTTTGTACTTTAGAATGTGATTCTTGCCTTTTTAAATAGAGCTTTTTCAATTCATTGTATATCAGCAGGTTGTTACGTTAAATAAATAGATTGCTATCCATTTCAACATGCAAAACTGCTCTGTTTTTGAAGAACATTACACATACAGTATAATATGTACAGTCAACAAAAGATATCAACATCTCATTTTTTACCCTCTCTCTTGGTTCACAGATCTTTCTTTGTTATCATACATCCAAGAAGTTTGATAAAGTTTTGAAACTGTATTTGCTTATTGTAACGTCCGTAAAGGAAAACATATCCAAATTCGTCAACTTAATTACGAGTTAATCCAATAAGGCCTAGCATACTGCACTTCATGTTGTGTATTTGTTCAGAAGAAAAGTAGATCTGTTGTTTTTGTTTGCTAAACCTTGAACAGGGGACTGTCGTCATCACACAGTTTAATATTCAAACTCGAACTTCAGAGCTTACTTTTCATTCTCACTGTTAAAAACCATCTCCAATATATTATGTACAACTGTAACATATCAACACATTGTTACTTTTTTTTTCATTAGAAGAACCACCTTCTTTTAGAAGAAACAAACTTCTAACAGATATTTCTCTAACATCACACTTAACCCTGTTTAAAAGTTTCAGGTCCCGTATTCTCTCCCGTACAGCAGAGGCCATGGGGATGGGGAGGTGCCCAATTTCAGTTTCAAGTTTTTCCTTGACTAACAGAGGTCAGTCTGCTTTATTTGGGGGATTATTTAATGGCAGTCAGGTCTCTGTTGCCCACTGTAATTTTCTTGGAGGACAATCCTGTGGGCTCTGTTTTATGGCTCTAGAGTTGTGTACTTGCCCTGGGAAGCAGTTTGGTGGGTGGGGGTGTGAGCGGAGGACAGGAGTGGAAGGCTATCAGGAGGCAAAGTAGGAGCTCTGCATGGAGTAGAGGCGGTCAATGGGGTTCCCTACCCGAGCCTGCAGGGAGCCCACATCCGAAGTGGTCATGAAGCAGTCGCTCAGGCTGGTCAGAGAAGTGTCGCTGTCAATGTCATGGAAAATGGAGTCATTACCTGTTAAGAACAAGGACGACAGGGAAGTCAAAAACAATTTCTGAGGTGTTATGTAACCTATTCAAATAAATCTCACAACAACAATCCCTTACAGAAATAAAAATAATATAAAGTGAACAACTCTCCAATTAGACATTGAAGTAATATACCAATACCTGGGTCGTGGAAATATGATTTAAAAAAAATCTCAGCTCTGTAGCTAGTAGGCATGCGGCTCGATTAGTCCCTAATTGCACATATTGGCACCTCAATTAACGTTCTCATTGCAGTTTTGTAGCTCTAATAAATATGGCAGAAAAAAAGAGAAACAGCATTATAGCCAGGCCATGTGTGTGTGTGTGTGTGTGTGTGTGTGTGTGTGCGCGCGCGCGCGCATGTTGAGTCCTAATGTTTAATTTCAGGGACACCAATATAATCTAATCCCCTAGAGAGTTTTGGCACTGGGCACACTGGATCTAACTGATGACAACTTGATGGGCATTACATTTTTAATCTGCAAGCAGGTGTTATTGTCTTGTCCCCTTCACAGCCGAGCGATGAGAGCAGGACTGGGGGTCTGAGCGTCGGTGGGAAGCCGGGGAGGCACTAAAGGTCTACAGTGATAGTGACATCATTATAGTGAGGTTGAGGATACAGTGTCAGTGGCAAAGGACCAAACATTAGAGGCTTGGAGCACCTGTGTATGTGCCCCAGATATGAAATCTTTACAGCACACTCTTATGGAGCACACACACATACATAATTGAAAATATTGACTTGCACATTTCTGAATATTTACTTAAATACCATTAATAGTTCTAGACCATCTTCCTTGTTTCGAAACAGCTTATTTGACCAAGCCAATGCAACCAGGATAACACTGTGTTGAGACTGACTACCAGCTCTTTTTTGACTCACATAGAACTATAATACCCCTTTCACACACACTACTAATATTTGTGGTATTGTTGGCCCCCGTCGACGTCCCGGGTCAGAGAGCGTCCTTCCTTAATCCTCACTTCTTTGTGGCGTGCTTCCTAATAACGGCATCAAAAAGAGACATTCCCTAACCTCACGATCTCTACAAATGTCAGTTTCAGTGAGTTACAGTGAATAACTTGTTTGCTTCTCTGCTGCGCAAATGCAGTTTGTTTTATTTTATTTTTTTGTTGCAAATGCTATTCATTCCGCTTTTGTGGAACTACGAGTCGAGGAGGAGTGGTCTTTAACGCAGGTCTACCGATAACCTTTCACACCAGGATTGACGTGGGCCCAAACCCTGATCTGTCATCGTCAAGTTACCCTTTTACACTGCCGGTATTCCTGGGTCCCACCCAGGTTTTGGCTTTGGTGTAAAAGGGGTATTGGTGTTATGCTCTGCCTTCTGAGCTTAGTACGGTGCTCACCGTATGGGTTCATGTGGTCACCGGGCATCTGTGGCGGGGTGAGGCCCTGCTGAAAGGGGTCTGTATTGTAGCCGTTCTGTTCCATGGGCACCAGTTGTTGCTGTTGAGGTTGGGGCAGGGGCCCTGAGTAGGAGCCTAGCAGGCTCTCCATGCGACCCGAGATCACCTCTGCAACGGTGAAGAGTGGGAGAACAACGAAGGATTAGAAGTTATAGCTGTAGGGTAGGCGTGCACTTTCTCACATACACTTCTCAGCACTGTTCCTCGCCTAGTCCTAACACCAACCACGAACAATCCCTTTTTGCAGTTGTACCCAGCTTATTTTGTTAACAACACCAACTTCCTGCAACATACCCTGCCAGAATTCCCAGGGAAGACAGGGGGTCACGACCCCTTAATGTTCAAAGGAAGCAAATTCGTCCACTCCAATATTATAATTGATGTGATTTTTATTTTATAGTTCGGACCAATCAGCGTCCTACGAGGAGCTACTGGCATTTTAGGTGTGACGACCAGCCCGTGATAGACGATGATAGACAGACGGTTCATCCAATAACCTATCAATATTTTTTTGAAAGTGCCTGCCCTTTTCCAAACAGTTTCCAAGGACGATTTCTCAGATAGTTCTGTGTAACAAACCATCTGGCGCATCAGGTTAGGAATTTAAAAAACAAAAAACAAACACATTTTTCTGGTGGAGGATCCCAGAACCACCAGCTAATTGGTCCCCTCCAATCTGTGACTCACTATTTTGCCCATGCACCCTACTGATATGCCAATATTGACATGCTGAAGCTTCCTGAAAAGACAGAAATAGTGATTGCCAATTCTCTGAGCCACTTATCTAAACTGTCTGCTCATAGCCACTGTGAGCCCATGCTGGCAATAAGCCTGCTAGTTAATATGAGCTCTGCTGATACCATGATGGGTGTGGCTCTCACTTTACAACACCACCTTTAGAAACACTATTTGTTTTGAGAACATTTTGAAGTGTGAATTTTGTGCAAAAAAGTCTCCAAAGCCGTCAGTGTGTTTCAAGTAATACTTTTTTTTTTACATCCTGGTTACTTAAAATAATCTCATCATTTCAGCATTTGAACTCAGAGTAACAGATGTTTGTACATTGTCATAAAATTACCCAGTGTGCAACATTACTATACTTTGGCTTGTTATGATAAGTTTATATTTAGCCTCTGGAAACTCTGTGTCCTTTGTTGTAGAGAAGAGACAAAACAAGTCAGACAGACAGACAGACAGACTACATCAGAACTGGCTGAGACGTCTCGACAATATCTTTTCAGTGTGAGTCACTGGTCTCAACCAGCTAACCAGTACAGTTTTTATGACATGTTGCAGGAGAAGTAGTTAAATCTAGAAGACATTCCAGTCGCCCTCAGATTTTCCTTACCACCCAAACACATGTAGGGGTCTGGAACATGTGCACACATCTACACACCAAACGCACCCCTTCCAAACACACACACACCAAACACACACACACCAAACACACCCCTCCCAAACACACACACACAAACACACAGACAAAATGGGCTGAATGTTTCACCTTGGCCGAGCCTCTGGGTGTTCTGCTGCTCATGCTGTTGCTGCTGTCTCCGG
>OMKK01062052.1:21567-33068 GCA_900302305.1 Polymixia japonica
TGCAGGAGAAGTAGTTAAATCTAGAAGACATTCCAGTCGCCCTCAGATTTTCCTTACCACCCAAACACATGTAGGGGTCTGGAACATGTGCACACATCTACACACCAAACGCACCCCTTCCAAACACACACACACACACCAAACGCACCCCTCCCAAACACACACACACACACCAAACGCACCCCTTCCAAACACACACACACACCAAACGCACCCCTTCCCAACACACACACACCAAAACACACACACCAAACACACCCAAACACACACACACACACACACAGACAAAATGGGCTGAATGTTTCACCTTGGCCGAGCCTCTGGGTGTTCTGCTGCTCATGCTGTTGCTGCTGTCTCCGGGCTAACTTCTTCATCTGCAAAAACAAACCACGCTAATGTTACACAACAGCTTGGTAATGGTTGACCGAGTGGATTTGCATAGCGCGTGTGTGTGTGTGTGTGTGTGTGTGTGTGTAAAAGAGAGAGTTCCTCTTTTTTCTGTAAGGTGTAGTGGTGGAAGAAGTACACAAAATATTTCAAGTGAAAGTAGAACTACCATGCTAGAATAAGCTGGTATAAATAAAAGCTTTAGTAACATTATTCAGATATTTGCTATTAAGGTACTCTATTGTATCTATATATTTTATCATCTCATCTAGTTTGCATGTCAGCTCGCCAGCTGTTCACCTTATTGGTCAGTATCAGGTTGGCCTTGTCTTTTAGCTCCCATTGAAAGCAATAGAGTTTAAAAGTACATATAGACTTAATCAAACACTAGAAAAACACTAGAAAAACCAAGAGCCGTTGAGAGGGTTGAGATTTTAAATTTAGATTTGCAACGGTTGTTCTTCTGTGACTTGTGTTGTTAGAATGCCCAGAGCCATCGCTACTGCTCATTGGTACCCAGGTGTGAATAACAATACATTTTCCAAAATATCTGTCAAAATCAAAACAGGTGATCATTCTGGATACACACTTAGACAGTTATCTGTTTCTCTCTACTGGTGTGTTCACAGGATATGTGCTGTTTCCTATCGCCGTCAGCAATTGTTGATAAACTTCACTGTACCTGGTTTGAACCTGAGGAGCAACATCAGATATTCATTTTATCACTTAAGTGTAGGACTGTAAAATACTGTATAGCAATAAATTCTATAACCAACATAATCTATTGTTTGTGTAGCCTGCTCTCCCAGTGTCTGTCTAAACTCCAGCCCAGTTCACAGGAAATTAGTTCCCAGGTTACTGAGGAAAAGCATCACTGCTCAAACACAGCTTCCGGACGGTAATCTGTTAACTGATTTGAAAATAGCGGTAGTCACTGTAAACAGAACGGTTGAGAATAACTAGATAGAGCAGGAGGTATAATCTTTCACTCAGGAGAGCAAGTTGGCCAAAATGGAAACAGGATGCAAAATCTAATCAGCAGTTGTACACTAGCTATCTTCAGATTTATAAAGTAGCATGAAAGAAACCAGTAATCCACAGATAATGGTGCAGAACAGGAGCAATTCTTAAAGTAAAAATAAGTAATTTTTTTGCAAATGCTTCCTAAATCTAAAATGAATTATTCTACAGTGCAACAGTGCAAAGGTTGACAAAATATGTGGATAGTCACAAGCTAAATAATCATTCTTGTAAAGAGCAGGTATGTAGGGGTTCGCTGGGTGTTTAGAGCATACAAGTATGATTTGATACCAAATTCAATCAGCTAAACAACAGAACAGAGACCTCTGTGTTATATTTCTAGACCTTTATGCATTAAGCATTAGGCTCAGTACCAAAATTCTGTAGATGGCATTCGATCTCTTTAGCGTACCAATATTGACAATCTAATATATTGTTCAAGCCTAATTTGACTTCATACAAGTTATGATCCACAAAAGTGAATTCCCCTCCAGCGAGGCAGCACCTGAAAACTGGTATTGCAGCAGGATGCACAATCGCCCTTATCACATATAGTGTATCAATAGAGATAGTCGCCACGGCAACAAAATGGGCCCTACGTGGGGAGAGACAAAAGGCAGGGATTTGCTTTCTGCCCATCAAGACATGTAGACCATATGACAACTATGACTAGAACTGCATCCTGTACAAAAAGGCTGCTTTCAAGTTGAATGATGTGTGAAAGCACACAAATGAAGAACAGTCAGTGGACACTTCCTGGTCCAGGATCATACCGGCTCTGGTTGGGTCATGTCACAGGTTGACTGGCTCAAACGTTAGAAATTTGCAGTCTTTTAAGTCATTTATTGCATCTTTTGTACGCAAACCCTTAACATAAATAGTACCCATTCAGTATTTGTTCAGTACAGAGTAAAACAATATTTAACGTGTATGTATGCTTAAGTGCTTAAGTAGTGACAGCTGTGCTGTTGCTATTTTGCATTTGCTGACTCACCTTGGCTCTCTGGTTCTGGAACCACACCTGGACCACGCGCACGCTGAGGCCCGTCTCTGCTGCTAGCGTCTCTCTCACCTGGGAGTCACAGCATATTTTATATCACTAACCACCAAAGCATTCCAGTCACTTGTATTGTGAGAGCGGTTCAGAGTGTTTTTTCATAATGTGCTGATTGTGTTTTTCCTCTCTAATGCTCTCATATTGCCTTTGTGCTGTGTATGATCCGTTACCTGCTGCCTGATGTTTTTCACATTCTATATATTTTATTTTTAAGATTCCTGCTCGGAATGTGAGCTCTTGTTTAAATACAGGAATGAACGAGTAGAAAAAGTGAAAACGTCAACGTGAATGTTTTGTTAAACTCGACATCCTAGTTTTGTTTTAAAAAAACATCCCCCTCACCTTCCTGCAGGGCTTGGAGGACACCTCGAACGAGGCCTTGAAGGCTCTCCTCTGCTGGGTGGTGAGGATGGTGCGTGGCCGCTTGGGTCTGCGGGGGTCTTTGCCGTCATCGCTGCCCTTCCCCTGGTCTCCGGGGCACTTCTCCAGCTTCACGCCCAGGTCCTCTTCCTCGCTCTTCTCTGCAGCAAGCAAGACAACAACAGACAATGTCTGATTATTTTATTTTATTATTTTCATTCATATGGTCTTTTTTGTTGTTGTTAGGGAATATGTATACATAAATATAATACATAAAAGATATTCACAATATGATTGAAAGTCCTTTTTCCTTAACGTAACTGTGCATTTGATATCAGCCTGTATCTTAAACTCTTCCAACAGTGCAGCCATGCTACCTCTGTACCGTGCTGGTAATGTACATTCTGCAACACATGTACAGATACTGTAAATGTACAGTGCCTATATTTTATACAGAAAATGTGCACCCACTTTAATGTGGAGATGTATCTGTGGTATAATCTGAACTAGATGGCATTAACCATAGTGGTTTGGCACACTGCCTCTGGCTGGACAGGAGCAGGATGGAGAAATTACTGACAGACGCTCTATAAATCATAGCAGCTTTGACGTAAGCAGCACTAACTTGCATGTCAGACCTACATAGGCATCATATATCTGATCCACAGGTCTTATTCCCATCTGGAGAGGCCAAGGAGCACAGTAACACTCATGTTCTTAGCAGCTGGACCACATAGAGCATAGAGCAGGTTTCCTGGATTGTAGACTACATCACCAGCAGGCCGCAGGCAGCAGTTTGTTCTCGTGCAGGGAAATGTGTCAGATATTGAAAATTATAACACAGGGGCACCACAGGAAAGTGTATTATCGCCTTTACTGTTCACCCTCTAAACCTCAGACATCTGATTGAACCTCCAGAAGTTCTCTGATGACTCATCTATTATGGGTTGAGTCACTGAGGACAAGGAAGAGGAGTATGAAGGCGAAGGAGCTGGCAGTGGACTTCTGACTGAGTAAGAAGCCACTAACAACTATTATCATCCAAGGGGAGGAGGTGGAGGCAGTACAGTCTTATAAGTTCCTCTCGGTGCGTATTAACAATAAACCAGACTTGTTGACAACGCAGACGCACTCTACAGGAAAGGACAGGGTGAAGTATTCTTCCTGAGGAGACCCAAGTTATTCAATGTGTGCAACAGACTCAGTATCGTGTATTATTCGGTGGTGGCCAGTGCACTGTTCTTTGCTGTTGTGTGTTGGGCAGGGGACCCCAACAGGCTCAACAAACTGGTCAAGGTGCCGCTGAGCCTGTAGAGTCTGGAGGCGGAGGGGAGGATGGGGTTCAAACTGAACTCCATTTTGTTACACTCCTCTTACCCACAATGATGAGCTAGGGCAGCTATGGAGCGCCTCTCGCCTCCAGCTTGTCCTGCTAAGGTGTACTAAGGACCATCTGGAGTGTTCTTTTGTAGTTAGTTGTTTTATCTTTTACGCTCTACCTATCTTATGCTTGCTGACTCTTTGCTGCTGTGAAACGAATAGAGTTCAATCAAATCTAATTTCCAATCCGAAGAATTTCATATATCAAAAGCTTGACCCGAGCCTTTCACGGGGTCGTTCACGAAGGACGACTGCTAATACCGTCGTAAACTGCAACGTCATTTGCGACCTAGCTGTCTGCATTGCCTTAAGGTCCGATTCCCTAAAAGACACTGTGCGAATGACACGACGGCGCAAACACGGCCACAACAATTTGGCGCTGATTGTCATGGAGACGTGGCAAACTATAAACCAAGCCCACACACTGAAACCAGCCCAGCCCGAATGTCTGCAGATTCCTTCATTTAAATAAACAGGAGCAGCACTGTGTTAGGTGTGCAGGTGGAAAAGCCTTGCAGTTCTTTTGTGAATTCCCCCCCCTCAGTATTAGAGTATTAGTGATGAGCTGGGTATGATGATCTGGCTTGTGGTTCGTTAAAAGAATACACCAACATTGTGGGAAATGTGCCGAGCGCTAATGCTAGTCCTAAGTAAACCTTTACCTTTAACACGATGTGTGCTAAAGGGTTAGCATTGATTACCGGAGCCAACGACCTACTGGAGACAGACGGATCATATAACAAGACAAGTTGCCCAAAGGGTGAATATCCCAAAACATTGGTGTATTCTTTTCAGGCATCTCAGGAACTACATTATCTAAATTCCACTGTAAGGCAATCAAAATAATAATAATTAAAACAAAGATTAGTGTCAAAATATTTCATATATGTGATTCTAATGCTTGATAAATTATTATAATATATTGGACGCTCATGCACCATTTGTTGCGCATCCAGTATAAAACAATCATTTATTGTTTTTGCACAACAAATGCCTGATTACTGAGTGGCAAGGCTAAGTAAGTCAAGAAAGTATTGGATGTTCCTGGCTACTGTCTTGGTCTTAGTCTTCATTTTACCTGAGTCGGAGCTGTCGGGACTGACTGTGCTGAGCAGCTCTTGCTCCCTCTCATAGTCACTCTTGCATAGCAGCTGGCCGTCTTTGAGGAGAAACTCATCACCCTTGCACAGCTGACGTTCACACACACAGCAGCAGAAGCAGCCCAGGTGGTAGACGCTCTCCAGGGCACGCATCACAAACTCAGTAGGCGCAATCTTCTTGAGGCAGCCGCTGCACTGGGTCGCAAAAAGCCTGTTGTTGACAAAGGAGGCGGGGAATCGGTCATCATACAAGTTCATGCTGAAATGTTAGGCGCTATCAACGAGATATAACAAGAATGTTAAACAGCAGGAGAGTGAATAGTAAGATAATGTAAACCTCTTTTTAGTCAAATTATGTAACGTTATTAGACCAATTGAGTAACTCCCCTCAAAACCAATCAGGCTTTTAGATAATTTGTGCCTCAACAGGTTGTGAAATGACATAGTCCTTTTTTTTTTCTTCTAATTATTAATAATTATTTCTAGAAATGCTTTTTTGAAATCATTGTCTGTAAACACCACTAATTAATTAATTATAATTGATTAATTATTTGTTAAACCAAATGGTTAATGACAAAACAAATTAGAAGTGGATTCTCCAGAAACGTTTGAATGTTTGCCAACTTAATTTTCCCCACAGCACTGGAAGGCAAATACAGATCTTTCAGTCAGTTGTCGATCACTTCTTCTATCCTTGTTCGCTATTAAACTTAATCATTGTTTACGGAACTTGAGAAAATTAAACAATGAATCTTCACACCTTTGAGTTTCTCACATTCAGAAAGAACTACATGGTCTCCTTTAACTTTGTCTATCATCACCATTGGTCAACATCTGTCTACTGTCTCTACAGCGATTTGTAACCTTTGTAAGGAGTCGTTCACACATGTAGAATACATGGAATACATACATAGCCAGACGCAACGCTAGTAGTAGTAAAATACACGAAGAAAGATGAAGAAACCATGAGAGTAACTGAACGGCACAGTTTTATCTGAAATGCGTCTAACCTGGACATTCCGAAAATGTGCCCAGACCCTGAAAAACTCATTGCTAGACATCTTGGTAAAACAAACTCTGGGTGGAGAAAAGTTGTTGCATGCTGATGAAAGCTCCCACCCCTACGTCAGCTGACACCACCGATCAGCCAATAGCAATTTGTAATTGCAATAGCATGATTCCAACCAGTAGAGGGCAGACACCATGCATATTTGCAATGCATACCTAGAACAACTTTGCACCATTATCTCAAGATTATTCATTCCCTTTAAAAGCATCACACTGTCATTTCAAGCGCCTTGAGCTACAACCCCTGTATGAAAAGCGCTGTAAATAAAGTTTATTATTATTATTCATTCATTCATTCATTCATTCACTTCAGTTGTTTGTGTATACATGTTGTAATTCTGCTGTCATCTCAGACTCTCCCACCTGCCTGCTTTTCCCACCAGTAGAATCACTCACCGGCTCACCTGTTCCCTGGTTAGCTCACATTTCCTTTGTCCAGTGCCAGATTGGCTTTGTGCCTTAACTGTCCAGAGTTTTGCTCCTTGCCTGCCTGTTTCTTGATCCGGATCGTGTTTTGACCTTGCCTTTTTTCCCCTTGTGCTTAGTCTGCCAGCTTGGATCGTTGTATCCTTGTTTTTGTCTAAGTAAAGACTTTTTACTTGTACATCTCCCTCCTGAGTCGTGCTCTTGGGTCTGTTTTCTGAAACTGTGACACTGGCACTAGTGCACCATGGTGCGAGGACAATTTGCCCCAACAGGGCAATAGTGTTTGCGGTCAAACGCGGTCAAACATGCACAGTTTGCTTTCGTGATAAACTGAGACCTGGCAGTCAGTTTAACTGGCTGAAAGTTGCTCAAAACAATGTCCCCATCATCAGCCGTGATATTTATATACAGATGAATATACACACTAAAGACCAGCGCATCTGATCCAACTTTTCTCCAGTTAAACCGACTGTCAGGTCTCAGTTCATCACTAAAGCAGCATGTTTGTATTTGTGTGTGTGTGTGTGTGTGTGTGTGTGTATGTTTGACCACACACACCATGGCCCTGTTGCAGAGCTGCACTGTAACACATATTTGTGTGTTGTCTCATATCTCATAGGAATTAGTTTTATGCTTTTTTGAGTTCACTTATAAAACTAACTTCACGGTGTTGGTGACTCACCCTGATGTAAGTCCAATCCCAGTTGAACCAAAACACAAAATACATTTTGAAGTGTGCTCGCCTGCAGCCAGGTATATGTAGAGTGCGTACTGGACTACATGTAGTGCTGACGAAAAGAGGCTAAATACTGAAGGAAATACGCTTTTTGGACTCACTGTGCAACCATTTGGCTACAGATGGTCATTGGTATGTTGTTTTGAACCGGACAAACTAACACAAACTAGGCCCCGAGGCAGCCTGTTAAATCGGCTTCTAACGGCATCGATATTATGTATTGGGATTCGACTTTGAACATTTGGTGCAAAAATCATTTATTTGTCAAAGATGTTTGGTATTGGTGACTGTGGAATCGATTTATAGCAACAGTGGTTGGCATAGGACAATAATAAACAACATAAAAACAGTAATGATGAAATAATGAGTTACAGAAGGTTCTTTTACTGAGAGACAGTGACTCACACCGTCCATCATCCCCTGGTCCCACATGCAGCACTGCAATGGCTGATCTGAGTCTCAAGCCAATTACCTAGCTTCATGAATATTACAGGCATGTGTCCAGTGGCCTGGCGCTCAGGGTGGACGTCCTGTGGTGTACATGGTATTACACTACACTCTACAGTCTCGCACGGTTCGTTTTCCGCACTTACGGTAATGACTGTAGACACTCGATTTTAATAAGCAACTGTCCCCAGAATCAATGAGGCCACAAGGGGTTGAGAGACGTTGGGAAGGGAAGATGCTTGAGAAACAAAGTTTGGATGAGAGCAGAGAACGGATAGATGAATAACATTTAAAAAATTATGAAAGGAAAAAAAGCTAGTAAGTATGTTTTTATTCATTATTGCACTCAAACACCCAAAACATCCCAAAGGCCTGCAAGATATTTACAACATAATCATCTTGCATGGTGTCAAATTTGGACCAAACAGATATCAGATTTAGAACAAGGAAAAATGCAAGATAAGATGAAAGGTAAAGACGGCTTAAGGAAGTGTTACAACTTTCCCTCCCGCTGAAATACCTCCTGTAGGAGACCTTCTATCCCTCCTCCCGTTTACCAAACTACTAAAATGTTGCTGCTCATTAGCTTCTTCACTGACGGTCGCATTTCATTATTCTGGGCCCAATAAGTCCTACTTGTCCATTATCATTGTCCTTGACTGATCCAGAATCTTCCTTCAGCAAAGGAAGCTGGCTGAGCTTGACTCTTTGCAGACCTGGATCAGAACGTCCAGGCATTACGCTGCCATGACAACAGGCTGGCTTCATGTTTGTCACAGGCTGAGGTCTCAGCTGAGGTCAGTGGGAGGACAGCTAAGGAAGACTAGTTCAAGTTCAAGTTCAAGTTATTTATTAAGACTAAGAAGAGAATGTGGTCGGCTGAAGCTGGCAGAAGTAAGTTCTTCTTTCAGGAAGTATAAGGGGATGAGCAAGGCCCAAACACCCAGCACCCTCTACGCCGGCTAGGGACCGTCCCAGGATCGATTGCCTTTTATGTCTTTTATGGCCACTTATTGCCAACAGTTAGCAATAAAACAAAGGAAGCAATTCAGAAAGCTGCAGAAGGGCTTGCTAAGGAAGAGCGTAATCACACCTGAAGGACGCTACTTCAGACCGTAACACTTTGTTGCAGCGTTGCATAGAAAGGACAAGCATTATGTATGAGTGGACAACCAGGATGAGTCTGCAACAGGTCTACTCATCTTCCAAAAAAGAGTTTAGGCATTAGGGACATAAACAGAACGGCCCTAACACATTCAAAGGTTTTGTGGGCAGGGAAGTCTGCGTTACTGTAAATCCCTGAAATTTTTGGAGCCTTTGTCATTTAACATTAGCTGATTGCTACACTGAAATAGTGTAACACTAACTTTCCAAACTCATGCAAATGTTTTTTTTTATATATATATTCTAGACTCCTGGTAAAATGTTTATTATTCTGGGCAAACAGATTAATCCTTTTTTAACACATAATACTAGTGCATAGTATTAATTCACTGTTAACCTAAAAATCACACCCAAAATGAATTATGTTTTACTAATCCCAGAGCCAGTCTTACAGTTATACAGTATGTATAACAACAACAACAACAACAATATTATATTAATATTAATTAGATTATTATATTATATGAATTACTGATACATACTTGTATTATTATTAAGGTTGTGTATGTTTTCTGTGTGTTTGTAAACATCCTCTTCCCTCTGGATATACAAGGTATTTTGGTTAAGAATAATCTGGCCCTGTGGCTTCTGACCTTGCTAACTGTTAACCAACCACATCACCGTGGATACCGACACAGGACATTCAGCACACAGCCCTGCATATACTGTGTGTTAACCATGTTCTCTGTCCCCTCTCTGTCAACAGGGATGGAGAGATCGTTTTCTCTGAGAATGAGCACAATAGATTTTCATACTAATAATAATTTAACTCCTCATTCTCCTCAACAAACTAAAGTCCAATGTAGCTCAAATCTTTACTGTTAATCATCATATAATTATATAATCTGGCAAGTGCAGCTCCACACAGAAAAGGTTTTGACAATTAAGAAAAAACATTTGATGACCAGATGTGGCCACGCTAAATGATTGAGCAATTATTTTTAACCCTTTCAAACCTCAACTTTTCTCAGTGTATTTTGAAAGGCTTTTTGATGTTGTGAAGGACCCAGAAGAGGCCTGTTCAAAGTGGAAGTAAGATGGAAAGAAAGGGGATATTTTTCCAACCACTTCCTCCACAACCACCAAACGAGTTAATACGTGCTCTGCAAAGAGGAAGTGGGTTTTTCATGCTTCAGCTTCAAATGGACGCAATGCTTCTGATGAGGGAATATTACTGGACCAAGATGTTCTGAGTGGAGTTTGCTTTGACAAATTCAAGATGCCTAACAGATTTTTTTCCATCAATCCTCGGGTTTATCAAAGACAGCATCAAATAAACCACAAGTCCATTATGCTTGGGACAACACAAAGTTCACTTAGAAAAGTCCATATCCCATAAGGAGAAAAGTTTTGTTCTGCAGTTATAGAGATGGACTAAAAGATACATGAAATCATGATCTGGTGAAAGAATAAGTATCAAAGAAAACTGAATAATTATGTTGAATATAGAAAGGAGCTGTGATAGTCTAAAAGTAAGAGATGTAAGGTTTTTAAACAGACTTGGAATATCTGGCAGAGGATCGGAGAACAATAAACTGATAAAACTATTGTTGACGTAGTAGATATCACTGCAGTGTGAACATGTGTGACTGTAGGTGTGTCAAGTAGGACGTGGCTTTTCTTCAAATAAATAAAAGATTAAAAAAATAAAGACATGGAGAAATGTAGACTTTAATGATGTAAAGGTACTGGGCACTCAGTGAGGCATTTAGGGAATATGACAACATCTTGAGTAATTAGGTTAAAAGTTACCTGTGAACTACCCAGGGAGCCCTAACTTCACTACCAATTTAAATCTCTTGTTACAATTTAATTAATGGTAATATAATTACACACTAAATGTGTAACTAGTAAGAGTATGATGCACGTGAGCAACTGAAACAGGTATCAGCATCAGAGATCAGCACAGTGCCAATTGCAAGAACAAATTATATTAATTAAAATACTGTGTGTGTGTGTGTGTGTGTGTGTGTGTACGTGTGTGTGCGTGTGTGTGTTTGTGTGTCTGTGTTGTTGTGTATGGCCAGGCAACTAAATCACCAACTGGTTTTTCATTTCATTGGGATGTTAAAGTACATTGAGATGCTTAATTAAATGCTTAAACATTGTTGTTTTGATTTGTACATTGTCTCAGTCAGCCTCGGCCATCATTCACTTTATTTCAGAGTTTGCTGTGTTTGATCGGCTTTTAAATGCTTACAGCCACAACACACTGTTTACAAAACAAACAGAAGTGAGGTGACGTGACCGTTCAAACCAATCGCAGATTGTCCCTTCAGAGTAATAAACGTGTTATTTTTAAACATTGGAGTTGTAGTTAAGGCCATTAAGAGGAAACATTGTTTTGAATTACGTG
>OMKK01062103.1:3540-15073 GCA_900302305.1 Polymixia japonica
AGTAAACAATTTAGTCCCATTATTTTCTGTTGTTGACAGTCATTTTACAGTTTACCCCCACACACACAAAGTGGCGATGTTGTGGTTGTGGGGGGAGGGGCACTATGATGGACTTTCCCGGTACTTAATTTGCTATATAGTAAGCAATGACGTGAGTCACGTTAAAATGCTTATTGAAACACCAACACAAACCACCTTCAACAATGTTTCATATAGAAACTAATCAAAGGCGTGCAACATCGGCTTCACAATTTGGCAACAATACTGACATTCGACAACACATTCGACAACACATTCTTACGCTGTCACTAATAAGCCCCAAAGAACCACTGTGTGTATGTATCAAAATTACATAATGGCTCGAGCATCAGGATCTTCTCTCGCAAACTGAGCTCCAGTCAAAACAAACTAACAAATAATTCCAACGCTTAGTTAGGAGACGAGCCGTGTTGTTAGATGTTTCATTCTCTCTATATCTTTGTCTCTGTTCCCAGGTAAGAACTTAGACTCCCAGAATGCCTTGGAGGACCTGGCCCACTACGAATTCCTGGCCCAGTTGAGAAAGGCCTCGAACCCGGCCAGTCTCCTGGACCACTTGACCCATAATGGCACTACAGCAATGTACCACCCTGGCAGCAGACATAATGACCTACCACCTGCCATCTGGTCACCTGGAGCCCAACACCGATCACCTGAAGGATCTGGTACGCTAATACATATAGCAAGGCTGTAATGGTATGGAACTGTGCATTGCAATCACAAAACACCATCAAATTACAAGAAGGTCTGATTGAACTGCTTAACGGGGTGCCTCAACAGAGCATATAACATACTCTATGTGTCCATGGTACCTAGCTTATAGCTAGCTTGTAGCTTATACGTTTTAATGCCACGGTAATGGGATAACTGCAAATGCCATAGGAAAAATAACCCTACGCATTATGAATCTGACATTTATCAAAACCAGTCATGCTTCAGTAAAGGTGTTTCTTCAGCGTATAAAAAGGGTAAGACATGCCCACACATATTGTCCACTGACACACTGCTCCATATTCACTGTGTTCTGCAATCTATCAATTTCACATACAGTGTGATGTAAATCATATTAAATTAAGTTATGCTTTTAACTACCTTGTTTCTTTTGATATATTTCCTCTATGTAGTGATCTAGTGATTATTCAAATTCATGGATTAAGTGGCCAGTAGTGGATATTTATTCAGTGCTTTTATAAATGTTAACTCTCCCTGGACCTGTGCTCTCTAGATACTCTCCCTATGAGTCCGGAGTCAGTGAGGACGCCGCAGGCATGTCCGTACTGCCACAGGACCTACCAGCGAGGAGCCTCTCTGAGGGAGCACATCAAATACTGCCAGGACAGGGACGGGGGCCACATGGTCTGCCCGCTCTGCGGATACACTGCCACCTATAGGGCACAAATGGAGAGGCACCTGGTACTGCACAACCAAGCACAGGACAAGGTAAAGTTAGACACAGAAAGTGAAATTATACAGTACATAGAAAGTGAAAGAAACTTGACATTTTAAAGACTCTCACACTAATCGGGCAAAAATGACAGGTATTATACTATAACTGTATTATATGTTTTGTTTGGTGAATTGATGAAATTGATGAAATTGGCAAAAAACGATTGTCTAAATGAGTTGCTGATTTATATTACGTATATTGGATTCTCCCAAATTTACCCAGGGGGGAGCTTTGTCGATCGTTTTCCTGTGTTTTGTGTTAATGAGAGTGATAACACTCCTCTTCCATCATTCCTGAAATCACCCTGTGTGTCGTAGGAAGAAATAAACAACTTGATTTAACTCTGGCTCATTCTAGAGTTCCATCACATTGGACCAGAGCATGGAAAGCAGGAAGTTTAAATGCTTGCAGTGTGGGAAAGCCTTCAAGTACAAACACCACCTCAAAGAGCATCTCCGCATCCACAGTGGTGAGACTGAATAACATCAAAACAAATCTCATCAATTTTCTTTTGTCTCTGTTGCATGTATAACCCTTACTTATCTTGTTGGTTTTACATGTAAGAAATTATACACAAAGACGTTTTTCATGTAGATAGAAAACAGCCTAACATTATTCACGACGAGACGAGTGAATTATGAGAAAGAGTAAAGGCCCGCCCCCGCGTCGCAGATGTTTTTATACCCAACTGTCCCTGGCATCTTTTGACTGATGGCGCTCCCTTTCTGTGCTTCCTCCTATAGGTGAGAAACCATACGAGTGTTCGAACTGCAAGAAGCGCTTCTCTCACTCGGGCTCGTACAGCTCTCACCTAAGCAGCAAGAAGTGCCTGAGCGGGGGAGCGAGTGGCGGAGGAGGTGCGGGTGGCGCCGGGGGGGCCTTTAACGGACACGTCCACAGCTCGTACCACCATTCCTTCCCTACGTCGCCCCCCGCGGTTGGGGGGAGGAGCAGCAATGGCAAGAGCTCGCCATTCTCTTCCCAGACCCAAGATAACGTCAGGCCTCTGGGTCAAGTACTGGAGGATCCGCACCTCCTCTCCATGCAGGATAACCACCAGAACCCAGCGGCCTTCCATGGAGCTTCTGACCTGGGCAGGCTTTGGGACCCTACCGCAGAACTCTCTCTGAGGGCCAGTGTACTCAAGGGGACCGCCCTGCTGCCGTACCTCCACTCCGGGGCCAAGTTTGACCAGATGCTGCAGGAGATGCTTCACAAGGAGGCGAGGAGAGACGACGACAGAGCTGGAGGAGGAGCCAGGGTGGAGGAAAGGAGGGTCATTTACAACGGAGGTGGGCCCGATGGGAACGTGTCGCCCGACAGGAGGGCGGGAAGAGGGAGGCTGAGGTCGGGCGAAGGGGAGAGAGGTGTGCTTGGGGTGACGTGTCGCTGGTGCTCCCAGCTTTTTCCGAACGCGGCGGTGCTCCTGCAGCACGAGCGCTACCTCTGCAAGATGAACAGAGAGGCCGTGGAGATGCCCGAGGGTCATCACAGCAAAGGCCATTCCTCTCCACCTCTCTTTTTCTCTAGACCGTCTTTCCAACCAACAGAGAACAGCAAACCAAGCGGAATGACCAACGGCCTCTCTGAAGACAAGTTACCATCACAGAAGCCCAACTGGCATTCTGTACCACAGCAGCTTCTGGTCGCAATGCATTCCCCTTCACAGCCCCGACCTGACCTTCTACCTTCACGACCGTATTGGTGCAGCCAGGACGGTGGCAGCCCTGGCCAGCCAATCAACCCGTCCATAGAGCTGTCATCACCACAAGCCAGAAGGAGAGTTCCATCCTCAGGATTTGGCTCTCCTTTCTGCCTCGATCTCTCCACCTGCCCTCCGGAGCTCCCCTCCCCTCAGAACCGGACAGCCCTGCAGAGCAGGACCTCCTTGTTCGCCGATGCACAGAACGAACCCCTGGACCTCTCCCTGCCCAAGCAACCGTCAGACAAAGACGGAGGAAACAAAACTGTGAACGGCACACCGGCCAGAGGAGAGAAAAGAGAGCTAGACAACCAGCAGCTTAGGAGACTTAGGAGTCCAACCCAACATCTTGCCCTGCACCAACACCCGGTCTACAGTGGGGCTGGAGGTCCCATGTTTGGAGGCTCCATGTACAACGGTTTCCCTATCTTCAACCCAGTGGTCCAGGCCAGTTTAGGGCTATCTGGGCATGATGGTATCCTCAGCCAGCCAGCTAACAGCCCTGGGTTCCTCTCCCCCATGGCCTACATGATGGAGACGGACACAGAGGCTATGCTAAAAAAGATCCATCAAGACAGACAAGCTCTCATGGTGAGAAAGCATTTCCTCTCAAAGTTTACAGTCAAGTGTTTGTGTAATTACTGAAGAACACCCGCAGGCCTATCAAGATGTGATTACAAATAACTCAGTGATCTTTTAACACACAGTAAAGCACTGTTGTCAGATACAATCATGAATAAATAAATGTTTACAGGATGTGTACAGCTGCAGTGTGATCTGATTAATCTAGAAAACCTCACTGACGTGAGTTATGGTGTCATGTTTTCCATCCAGGGTGAGGCATTGAGTCGTGGGAGTCTGGACTACCTCTCTCTAATGGATGAAGGGGTGGACGGGGAAGGCGGACCTGGTAGGAAGAGACTGAAGAAGACCGAGGAAGGACTGTATGCCTGTGACATCTGTGATAAAACCTTCCAGAAGAGCAGTTCTCTGCTCCGACACAAATACGAGCACACAGGTCAGTAGCTCCTACTTAATCTGCAACCACAGGTTTCCATTTTCCTTTTAGCAAAACGAGCATTAGGGTTTTCATATACGAGAAACTGCAGTGCTAGGGCTAGAGAACCTCAAAAAGACTGGCACGCCTGTCTGTGGAACAGTAATCCAATAACTTTTTGTCACTTTTAGTCAACCGAATGCCGTAATATCTTCCGATAAAACTTGATGAGCTAGTACAAATCCCGTTCTCTTTGAGCGGATAACATAAACCATTTATACGTATTGTTTACAGGCAAACGTCCGCATGAGTGCAAGATATGCAACAAAGCCTTCAAACACAAGCACCACCTGATTGAGCACAGCCGGCTGCATTCTGGAGAGAAACCCTACCAATGTGACAAGTGTGGCAAGCGCTTCTCGCACTCTGGCTCCTACTCCCAACACATGAACCACCGCTACGGTTACTGCAGCAGGGACCAGGATCCGGACCAAGACCCCGAGGAGATGCCCCTCACCCCGGGGACAGGCACCGATCTCGGGGGCCGCCTAGCTGGAGAGACCCCGCTCTCCATGGAGGATACCCAGACCCCCCACTCCTTCCTCAGTGACTCCAGTCTGGATGGAGTTCCGGGGGCCCTCAGAGAGGAGGAGGATGGGGAGGATAAACAGGATAGACCAAGGGATGGTCACGCCAAGGAGGGACATATAAGTCTGTCCGAAGCAGGGGGAGGGCTGGGGCTGGTTTCTAACCTTGTGCAAGGGTCACCTTCGAGAGAAAATGGAGAGCAGGACGAGGCAAATACTGAGAATGACGGCGCAGAGAACCATCTCTGGGACAAAGACGCCGGGGAACAAAACGGTGACTCGGACAAATACGAACTGAGCCTGGACACAGCAGATACACAATAAAAGCTACCGTTGACTTTATCGAGCCAATGCAATACGTATACAAATAATTTCCTATATGTGTTGTTTTCTATCTTTTCTATCTTTTCCCCTCATGTATACCAGCGCAACAGATTTCCTACTTAAAAAAATGCACAGAACGACCAAAGAACAAAGGACCACACAAGGGTTAAAGCCATTCCAACACAATATATGACAATACGACATACAGTATTGACAGTACTGTTATATAAGCTTGCTGTACGTATGCGGGTTAGAGTGTTCTGACGACCTTGTTTGTCACCATAGCTACCAGAAGTATTTCTTTGAGGTTACTTTGCACATACAAATGTAGACATTGAAGAAGTGCCTTTTTTTTTTTCTTTTTTTTTTTTTTACATGTTCCCATGCACTGCTGTTGCACAGTTGCTTCACCCACTTCATTTCAACATATTGGCACTGTTCTTACGCAAGGGCCAACTAGAAGTAGGTCAGTGACCCATAGAGAAACGAAGCCCCAGACGAACTCAAGCCTGCAGTGCTAATTGCAAGATAGACGCAGGATGTGGAGACTTCTACTGTGACTGTGACAATATGTCATACATGGCCAGGTTTTAGAGGGTAGAGGTTACAGATATAGCCATATTGATCAGGACTGCCTGTTGCTTTGTCGGTATATTTATTATTCCTAATCAATGCAAGTAGTGTTTACTTTTGCATATCCTGTGGTGTTATTTTAATCAAATCTTGACCTCTAATTTAACAAGTAAGCAAAAACTGTAAAATATAATTTTGAATGGAAATAAACAATCGTAAATATAGTTAGTATTTGCGCCAAAGCCATGACTTGGTAGTAAATACAATACAGATCATAGACAGTTGTTCTTTACTCATGCTGTGAAATCTCTAGGTAGATGCCACAACCAGCTAGCTCAATCAGATTAACGATAGGCCCAGAAAGTAATTTTATCCTTAATCCATTGTAGTATTAAGAGCAACAGGTCAAAACAGTAAGGTTCTCTTGAAAAGGGGGAGTTGTTTATATATTTTAAGGAAAAATAAGTGGACTTCACCTTTTAAATCACATCTTGTAAGGAGGGCAGTTGTCATTCCTAGATGGGAGTTCCTTTGAAGGAGCAAAAAAAAAAAAAAAAAAAAAAAGGACCGTCTCCCTGTTGCGATATGTATTTTATGTAATAATCATATGGAGCTGTTTTATTTCATTCAGTGCTAAAATGTCGGGTCTTTCTCGTAATAAGTTACATGTGTTGCAAAGACTTCTTTGTCACACCACAAGGACAGTAATGTGTCACACATTTTGGGCTGCCTGTTGGGGCGCGGCGACAGGGTCAAGCTGAAGACTCTCAGGACACAAATATACATCAGCTTTAACTTCCTCTTTCTGGCTGTGGTGTAGTCAACGTGAAAAGTGCCTCAGATGTACTCAGAAACTGTGAGTGTGAGTAACCAGACAGCCTTGGTACAAGGAGATAAGACGACGGTGCATGAGGCGTGACTAAGCTTCCAGCATCCATGCGGGTTGTGGGAAGAAGGCACCTCTCGATCATAGTGTGTGTGTGTGTGTGTTTGTTTGTGTGTGTGTGTTTGTTTGTGTGTGTGTGTGTGTGTGCGCGCGCGCGTTTGCGTGCATGTTCCCTAAGCCAACCGCTACCCCTTTTCGGCAAAGTTCTTACCTTTTATAGTATTTTACTTCTGTGCCCAAAAAAAGACAAAACATTGTTTACTTTCACTTCACGTCTGCACAAATTTATATTGAGCAGTGTTGTTTTTTTTACTAGCACCCATACAACTTTTGTATTGACTTACCTTTATATGTATTTCTGCATGTTTGTGGATATTTGTAATAAAATTGTATATACGTTGTTAGCAGAATCCTGTATGTCACTGATATTTTTCCACTTAATGACACAGCCCCTTTTTCAACAAAACTACGACGCGTAAAACCTGCCAAAGGCCACTGCAGTGTGATCGAAAACCGTAAAATCACTTTCAGTGTAAACATAGACATTTGCATATATATATGACAGTGGTGAAGCCAAGCTGCGGTCTGCGCCACTCAGTTTCCCGTTACAGTAAACACTTTTCATCACCCCTCATCATCTGCAGCCTGCTCTGTTACATTAGCTTTTTTTTTGTGGGTCTCTATTTGCATGATGTGATGATTCATCAGAGGTGGCTATAGCCCCTGGATACGAACCTGTGCGTGTGGTTGTGGCATGCAGAGACTGAGCAAGCGATATTTAATACACAGCTTTCGGTTAACGTTAGGTTTCGTGAATAACTCGTCGACTTCAATGACGTAGATCACGCTGTGTGGCGCTGGTTAAATAGTGTGGCATTGGTTCTATGCATCAACAATAATAAGTTGGCACTAACAACACAAGACGTTGTGATACATGTAGCCTAAGCTTTTGCCTCATTTTGAGCAAACAGGCTAAATAATATGAATTTGAAGTAGGTATTATGACGTACAACAACAGCGTTTGGTCCAACAGTTTCAGCATCAGCATCATGTATGATGTTCAGTGCAGCTCAATAGATTAGCAAAAATAAATAACCTAGATAATGTGACACTAATCTTGTTCCATGGGTGGCAGGTTAAGGTTAGGTTAGGTTAGGGCAGCCACCTAGTAATTTAAGTGCTCTTGAGCAGGACACTTAATCCTGCTCGGTGCTTTTCTAAAATGACCTTTACCCTCTGACCTCACTGGAAGAGGGCAAGTAAGTAAATAAAGTATCACATTAGAATATTCTATTCTATTCTATTCTATTCTATTCTATTCATCAACTTGCTCCAAAAATAGGTACTGAAAAGTCGTTAACGTCAGTTAAATCCTGTAACTGTGGCAGTTGCATGTAGGCTAATATGTGACTGCAGCTGTATCTGTCCTCATAAAAAATAAACCTTTATTTAGAGTATCGCTGACAAAGTAATTTGATACTAACTTTTGAAGGAGGAGGTAAATACTTAAAGTAAAGCCCCCTATCTGTGAGCACAAACCCTTCAGGCAGTACAGTGACCAAAAGAAGTTTCAAATATAAAAAATACAGATATTATTTAAAAGGTAGGCTATAGCTAAGGTGGTAGGTTTTTGAAACTTTTTAATTACGTTGTGTTATTATTGCTCAAATAAACGTAAGATACTATTTTATTCCAATGTGGCACACATGTAACAAGATACAGCTAAAAACAAAAACACAGATCTAGTTGTTGCATATTTTCAGTCCTTATATCAAAAACTAATTTACTATGAAAATGAACAAATATCTTAAAATCCATCCATAAACATTTTTGAAGTGTTGCTCTCTTTTGTGTTTTTGTAATAGGTGCACTTAAGAAATAATGCTTCTGACAAGGAAGCAAAAAATATATTTTTGCAATATTATTTAATTAATTTTCTCTTTCAATCAATGCTTGTCACAAGGAAGCAAAGCACATTTTTTGCAATATTATTTAACTAATTTCTCTTTTAATCAATTTATAAAGTTAATAATACATTGCCATTCATAATCAATCTTAATAATCACATATCATTAATTAAAAGTAATCTACGTTATTTTAGTCATAAACTGTCATTGAGGGAACAAGAAAGCACAAAAGAAAGCGTGACAAAGGGCCAATGTTGAAATATGTTTGTAATAATTGTGTGTTATTGTAACTGCCAACAGGCTGCTGATTAGGAGGAAGAATGTTTGATCGTGTCTCTCACGGCCTGATTCTAATATTAGGGACTGATTAGCACCATCACACCAAGCAAAATAACAGACATCACAGAGGGCTGTGTCCAAGGATTTCATGCCATTAGGTTTTTATTGACACATAAATCTCTTTGATTTCAGAGGTTGGGGTGAGAATAAAACATAATTGTACATAATAACAGTACAAAACAGCAAGAGTTTCTCAAATATTGAATCATTTAACAGTCTCAATATTTTATATTGCAAGTAATAAGACACCAGCTTTGTCCTAAAAGCCTTTTCTTTGCATAATACAGTGGATGGAAACATTTGTTCTAACATGCGAGGTGCTAGGATACATGACTGTCAAAAGAAAATAAAGTACACATTTGAGGGTTTGAAAAATATCTGAAAATTTGTACTGTATTTACTTAGGTCTTAATATATACATTAACTATCATACAAGGGGCAATCACACAAGTCAAATAAACAGTGGGGTTATTTATTTAGGCGGAAAATATTACTGCGGCGATCAAACATAAAAGGGTGACCCTGGAAATGCACAGAAATGCACAATTAAATCAGACAAATGTATTCCCATTATCAAACCTTCGGATGACTGCATCAATCAGCTACACTTTCCTAACACAACGTTATTTTCCCCCCTCCCCTTCCTCAGACCCTCAAAAGGCTAACAATACGATCGCAAAAACGAATAAATATATCTATTAAAACTTCACAAATCTACGCGCACTTAATTCCCCCACCCCCCCATTCTTCTTTCGCTCTTCTTCTGTTCTTTTTTCGTCTTCTGCCAAACCCACAGTCAATATAAAATTACCAAAGCCACAGAGAGTGTGTGAGAGAGAGAGAGTTGGGGAAAATCCACATTTTTTAAACATATGCATTTCCAGTTCCTCTTTTGTTCTGTTATTAAAAGCAGCATTTGCACCAATCACAGGGGATGCCTCCGCCCGCTGAGTCTCCGAGGCCCACATACCTCCACACTTCCACTATCTCTCACGCAAGCCATCGCTCAACACAAACTACCCACCCAAGACATCCTGACTCTAGTATGGCCCAAGTATCACATTACACAATGTCCAGTTCAGTTAGCTCACAGGTTTTATTGCAGGGAATTTAACAATCAGGTTCATATTTGATACACAATTTGTCGTTACAAAGCAACTGCATCAGTTTGAATTTGGATATCACGGTATATCATACATCTGTTTAGGTTACACACTGAATGCATAGTGACACAAGTTGACAAAGACAGTATTTCACATATTTACAATGAGAAAATGTTTAATTTAATCAGCAGAGTTGAACTATTAAAAACGGAAGTCCAATATCCAATATTTTACAACAAGAAAAGCTCCAAAGGTCCACATACTATTAAGTACTATTTGGTTGCCACCAATGTCGGCATATTAGTCAACCTCTAAACTTTGGAGAGTTCTCTGGGGAAATTTCCTATCACTGCTTCCCAGTCTCAAATCAAACTCAATGTTCTATAAACTCTTTCGACTAAATACTATATAATTTCATTGCAGACGCTCGCACACATACACACACAGCTTGGTTAGTGTACATTTGCATAATTTATATCCAAGCAAACATTGCATTGCAGTTGGGTTCTGTGTGTCCCTCCGTATTCCCCGTCGCAAGAGGTGCTGGTGTGTTTCACAGTGAGACGGTTCTGCTCACATTCTCAACTGATCTGTACATAAGTGAGCGGACTGGTTGTTAACTGGTCTATCCTGTTAAATTCAATGAGTGAAAACATAGAGGAAAGCTAGCGAGGGAGGATCCAATCCAACAGTATCGGGTCCAGGTGAAATTTCTGCCTCTACAGTCAAAGGCAAAGTATTGGTGCAATGAGCTAAAGTCGGCCGTTTGACTTATTGTTGTAATGTGGTTTCATATGGAGGTTTTAAATGGAGGCCAAAGGTTATGATTAAAAACTGTCTGCCTTGGTTGTTTTACCCCATAATTATCTTTTGATGTGAAATCCATTTTATGCTGCATGACTGAGCAGCGCAGAAGACCGACGTTAGCCGTTAGTTCACTGTCCCAATCCTCCTGCTTTTGACTGTCCTTGCGCTGTTGACTGATCTAGAGGGACTTTGACCCCTACAGTGAGAGAGATCAGGAGGGGCTTCTCCATTTGAAGATGTGGTCAAACTCGCTGAGGATGAGTTCCACTGCCTGGTTCTGGTAAACCATATTGACAGCCATGTTCCCATTATCCTGCTCGGGGCGCATTAGAGTTGGCCCGAACACAATGCCGATGTTCTGGGTGGTCATCCGGTTGGAGTCTGAATTTTCGAGCACTCTACAGAGAGGGAGAGAGAGAGAGGGAGAGAGAGAGAGGGAGAGAGAGTGTGTGAGGTGACACAGAGAACGAGAGATGAAGAGTGAAAGAGAGAGGGAGGAGATGCCGCCGTATCTAAACACGCAGCGCGACAGATTCCCCCCTCGCGACTAAACGGCCATCACTGAACCAAAGCTTCGCTAATGACTTTAGATGGTCAATTTAGCGTCTTGACGACTTGAATCGTCGGTATCCATCCGACGTCGTCTGTGTCGCTGCAGTCAGAGAGCTCACCGCTAACGGTTTATATACCAGTAGCTCCACGGTCATGGTCAGTATATGACATCTTTATTATTGTTGCTGCCTTTCAGAGCATCGTGACAGCAACTAAGAGGGCTACCCCACTCATTGGGCAACATGAGGCAAGTGTGTGTGTGTGTGTGTG
>OMKK01062115.1:2555-18059 GCA_900302305.1 Polymixia japonica
TTCAACCTGAGACCTTTCAGGGGCGGTCTCTCTAATCCCTTGGGAACACTACCAGTCACGATGATAGCGTGGTATGTCATCAGCCAAGCCTTTCCTCAAAGCCAGGGGCCTCTCTGGTACGTGACTGTAATGTCCTTCAGGTAGACGGCGTTCTAGTCCTCCGCTCTGATGTCCTCCTCCCTCTCCTCCCTGGTTTTCCCTCCCCCATCTTTCTGCCCCCACACTCATCTTTTCATCTCTCCGATGGCCTTCCCCTCCACCCCCGCACAACTCTCTCCTTTTCTTCCTCTTTAGTTGGACATTCAAGTAAGAGCCTTGGTTGCTAAGGTTATATACCTCTCCTCCCACTCATACCTTCAGAGCCTCCACACACACACACACACACACACACACAGAACCCACGGGTGAAAGAGCGAGAGTTAGGGATATTAGAGTAAGATCACCTACCACGTACACACACATACACACACACACACATACACACATACACACACATACACATACATATACATATACACACACAGAGGAAGTGAGCACTAAATTTCTTTCATGTCTTTCCTAAGCCACCAGAGTATATTAATATGAATTCATATCTCATTATTCCACATCCAGTGTGAAGGTGCTCAACTCATCCCCCTGCCACTCACAGGTGAAACACGATAAACTGGCGCTTTGCATAGAACAAAGAACTGCTCCGAAGCGCGTCTACGTCTTGAAAAGAAACAAACAGTAATAACTTGCGGAGCGGGGAGAGATGAAAGGAAGGACACCGGATCAAAGGAAAGGCTGAGGAAGGAAAGGAGGGAGGCTTCCAGTCACGTGCTCCTCCCTATCTCCCTCTGTCAAGTCCTCCAATCTCTCTTGTCAGTGTCTACTAGTCTGTCAGCATTAAAATTATTAAAAAACAAGAACCCAGTAAGAAAAGACAACTTAAACTGAATGGCCACCAAGAGGATTATAACCCTTTTTTATTTGATATTGTGCTAGCCTATGCTTTTCTGGTTTACAACTCACACGTTGTATATTAGATGTATGTACACACACACAAACACACACACACACACACACAAACCTTGAAAGATGGGACAATGCAAGATATATTTGTTGTTATTGAAAAGCGGAAATGACAGCCAGTCCACAATCGCCATGATTCAGAGTTCGGTATTTAAAAGTCCCCAAGAGAAGGGAAGAAGGGAACCTCTTCAATAGCAATCGCACTACTGCAACAGCACTATACACCAACACACTTCAGCTTTCTGGCTGTGGTTCCCGCTAAGGAAGCAATGTGAGGTAGTTCTATATCTGTATGTCTTCTATCAGGAGGGCAGCAAAAAGTAATCTGACCTTTTAAAGACTAACTAAACCCCAGACAATTTTTGAGGGTTTGCTGCTATCTACATGTTAAAAATCTAAAAAAGAATCTTGGTACCCTGTGATGTCATGTTACCTATTGTCAGTGGATGCCTACATCACAGGGCACCAAGATCAGCCAATAGCAGATTACCATTGCAATAATATGCTTTTAACCTTTAGATGTGGCAAACCCTGAAAACATGGTCTGGGGTTTATTCGTCTTTAGAGTAGTCACCATTAACACTGTTAGTAGCCTACCCTAAAGGTACTATGGGAAACTAACTTGAACATCTGGCTTTCTGAGTAGGCATGGACAAACATTCTGGGTACCTCCAGGAACATGTCGAGAGACATTTACACCAGATTATTCCAATTTATATGTTGGATTCAATATTGGATATTGAAGAAGACCTTTAAAACGTCATAGGCCTAAGACAATCAAGACTGCTAAAAATGTTCAAATAAGGCCACAATACTGCATGTCCTGTGTTCAGAGACTTTTGGATCCTAATGTATATAGAGAATCCTAGGTGATGAGATCCCCTTCTGCCCCCACTTATTCTTATTGGGAGACCCACTAAACGACACAATTCCCTCAAAACACACTGAATGTGCTCAAACTGCAATCATGCTGGCTAGAAGGTTGCTTATCCATCACTGGATGCCACCACAGACACGGGAGACTAGACTTTGCATCTTATTAGAACCTGTCATTGTCGCTTATTAACAGAAGAGAAGGATATTTCCTGAAATGGGAAAAATGCTTATTCACTGTTCACTGATTTGTTTACTGTTGCTATGATACAATGTGACAGTGAGCTCCACTGGCTACAATAACACTATAGCGTTAGCTAAATAGCTACATATACAGTATATATCGTGGTAGTTTTTCAAAGTTAAATCAAAAGGTGGCTGGACGCAGCTAATAATTAATCTCTCCTCAGACATCTTCAGTAACTGCAGTACTATCTTCTATGATTTGTCGTGTTCTAAAACTGACATTGATGAGCGGTACTGCACTGCAAAAGTTAAATAAAATGTAACTTTGGATGACGTCCAAAAGCAGCAGCCTACTGGCTGCATTCCATCAGAAACACATGAAACGCCCGCAGCATTCACTAAAAAAGTTAGATGTTTAAAGACGTGCGTGTGGTGCATGTTTACATTGGTAAACAATTCAAAACCAGCAGGCAATCTGAAATGCAGCCTGTCTGCACGGCCCCTCATCTCAAGAAAGGGTTGTACCATTTAGTGTCCTGTCCTGTGTAATTTAGTGTCCTGTCCTGTGTAATTTAGTGTCCTGTCCAGTTTAATGTGAGTCCTGTACCATTAGCTGGCTTGTCTTGTCATATCATATCTTTTTATGCATTTGGCACAAGCAAACTTTGGATTGGCACTATATTTAAATGTTTGGGTGGAAAAAAACAACAACAACCATGAATACAACCTAAGACACAACTGCATTAGACGACTAGATGAATATAAATGGAGAACTGAGTGTAGTAATGAATAGAAGTGAATTTGTGTGTTTGTCAGAAAGAGAACGTCAGTACACATACGTTGATAACCATTGTATCATAGACAACATGTATAATAGCATATGTAAAAACATATACATTGTCAGAAGAAATAATTTCCTTTATGGATGGTTTAGCCATGTTCTCCATGCATATACAGTACTGCTTTATTATATGAACTATGTGTATTGACCTGACAAATGGAACCATAGTTTCACAGAGGATGCAGACTACATGTTTGATGTTCTCATCCCAGAGGTTTGCACACATTTTTGATCAGGAAAAAAAGAAAGACTATTAGTAACAGACTCCTTGTACAACATGTTATTCTGTATGATATTTGACAGAATTCCATCCTTCCTGTCCTCAGGCATGTGTCTTCATGCTGAAGAAATATGAAGGCATTAGCCCATACCAAGCTGAACACTGGTGGTCGACAGGAAATATTCCAGGGATGATTCCTCATGATTCTGTTACCTAATCAATCTTGCATTGTAAAAAATGACAGAATCTATTAGAATCTTCTGGTCAACATGGTCAAATTAAGAGCTTTTTTAATCTTGTTTAGTTTTTTTGATACATTTCTCATTTTGCAACATAAACATACATATTAATTTGTGTCCTTTAGTTAATAAATTATACCTTTGACATGTGTGGACATTTGAACCTAATTTATCCCCTCATTAGATTTGTTATTATTATTATAATTATTATTATTATTATTATAATACTTCAAAGGAAAAAAGTTATATCTTGAGTTATAAATTGCCTAGCCATTGGATCCTATAAAAATAATCTAATTTAAAAAATGGTTTAATAGTCTGTGTAGCCTGGTATCAGAGTTTCATGTTGTACATTTCCTGGATTACATCACGTGCTTCATCTAGAAAACTGTACATAAACTACCAAAAGAAAACAAATGTTCTGCTTGAGCAAAGTTATTATCACAGCGAGGTTTGAACCTGGGTCTCCCATTTACCATCACACTGACAAGACCTAGACCAGCTCATACTGGTCCTAGACCAGCTCATACTGGTCAGTCCCATGTCAAATTATGAGATTGATTTCAGTGCAAACAACTGTCCGTGATGTTTATGGATATTTGTTATGTTTAATTTATTGATTACTCTATGAAAACGTCAGTTTATTAATCTCACATCACAAAGAATCACAAAAAAAATAAATGCTAGATGCTTTTACTAGACATTTACAATATGCTTTGTGTTCCAGTACATGTGCTAAAGGTTGATCCAAGTTTAAAGAGTATTTCAGTTGGTAGTACTTAATTATCAGTTGAGGATTGATCAGACCATTGGCTCCAATTTGTCTTCCTAGTTTTGAAGTAATGAGCCTCCTTCTTTCTCTTGAGCAACTCAGTAGAGGACACACACACACACACACACACACGCACGCACACGCACGCACACACACACACACACACAAAAACAAGCATCAAACATTGGTCTAATAAGACACATTATCACACATGCGAAAGTACGCACAAGCCACATACACACACACACACACACACACACACACACACACACACACAGAGAGACAAGGCCCATTAAGTTAATTAGCTAATACATCTTTTCAGGTTGAAGCAATATCTATTCTCACTGCAGTATAAGGTTACTCACACACATACGCAGACAATGGCCTACTCCGACAAGGGATTTTCAACAAAGTTATCTTGTTTCTATGGGAGGGAGAGGAGGAGAAGAGAGATGAGCAAGAGAGAGGCAGGAAGTGGGAGAGAGAGAGAGAGAAAAGAGAGGATGGAAAGAGAGAATTCAAGAAAGATAAAACGCAGACCTTTTCTCAACCACGCACACAAACACACCACCTGCCATAGCCAGACTAGGAGTGTATGTACCTATTGGCAGTTTGACAGGCCAGTCCTGTGTCTGGATCACAAATGGTTTACAGGCGTGCACTGCAGTCGCTCAGTTCAATGCTGAGGAACAGATGGTCACTGTGTGTGTGTGTGTGTGTGTGTGTGTGTGTGTGTGTGTGTTAATGTGCATGCTAGAGGTACCTGGGAGGTCTTTCGGATCGATGCGGTTCTCATTGGTATGGTATCCAAGGGGCGACCACCACCCTACATAATGCAATCAATGACCTGCCCTCGTCGGCGCGTGGCTCTGTGTCTTAGACAGAGGAAAAGAAAAAGACAGAAAGGCGGAGGAATACAAAGAGAGATGTGGAACCACGTCGCTGGGATTGGGAAGATAGACGTGTGTTCCCGTCAGCTCCGTTTGGTCCTCACCGTACGGTTGGGTTTTCATGTCCACTGATTAGCTATCCAATTAAAACTGAAGAAAGAAACTTCTGGATTTGAAAATAGTTGAGAGACACAGAAACAAGAAAGAGACAGAGAGTGCAAGAGAGGGAGATTATGAAACATTTTGATGAGCCTCAAGGACACTTGACTGACGCACAGACACTCTGTCTCCGTCACGAGTCATCACCTCAAAATAGTCTGTTAATCAACAAGCACAGCGACAGAGAAGGCCCCCCTCTGTTCAGCAGTAGGGGAGGGAATACTTATGTGTTTTCACTGCTTAAACGTTTATTTGCTGTTTGGAAAAGCATTAAACTCTCCATTAAACACAAACACGTGAAAATGTAGATCATGAAAGGATTTAAGGATGTGGACCCTAGTTATTGATTGGTAGATTAAATACCCTGGGTACTGTGACCACATCAACCATGTAGAGTATATCAGAGGTGATTAATGTGGCTGATAGCTGAATGGCTATTGTCTCTATGCCCAGAGGAAGTAGTGGTTACGTGATGGAGAGGACCTAAATCCTTCCCAGCAGGAATTGAGGAATTACTCTTTTCCTCTGAACATAACATTATAACCCTTTGGACAGTAAAGTAGTCACACTTTACATTCATACTGCAATGCTTTATTTGTGGTAAACATGCTGCCTCCCACTAGGATTAGCTGGTCTTGAGGATGTAGTTGAAGAGTGTGCTGAATCAAATAAAATGAATAATACGATTACATCCACTGAGATTAATGACAAACTGCTGAATATTAATTGGTGTAGGCTGTTGAAAACTAATTGGTGTAGGCTATTAAATATTAATTGGCGTAGGCTGTTGGATATTAATTGGTGCAGGTTGTTGAATATTAATTGGTGTAGGCTGTTAAATATTAATTGGCGTAGGCTGTTGGATATTAATTGGTGTAGGCTGTTAAATATTAATTGGCGTAGGCTGTTGGATATTAATGATGCAGGCTACTGACTCACAATGGGAGGCTAACAAATAAGCAATTACATAAAACAAATTACAGAAGGTTTCAATCTGCTCTAACTTCAATGTTCTTCAACTGAAGTTATTATATAATATAATAAATAATATATATTTCTGCATGAAGACCTTTCAACATAAAGGGGCTGTATCAGTGTTTCCCCTTTCTACTGTGAAGCACCGATCCGCCACAGCAGTTCTTTTAATGTCTTATTATACAACAGGTAGTTCCAGCCAAGCATTCTAATTGGTCAGAATAGTCTGAAGTGTCTGCCTGAGAGAAGCTGGTACTCTAGTAGGTACTCTACTAGGAGGTGGAGGACATGGGTCAGGTCTGAAATAACTTTTTGGGCCTGTCTAATGATTGTTTCATCAAAGCTGAAGTTTCATCACAGCCTGGAGTGTGAGATGCTGCCTGACTCCCGTGATTTCCATGGCTCTCTGTGTTCGCTGGGTAATCCAGGCTTTCAGCTGTACACTGAGGTTGCCAAACCAGGCTGAGACGCCGTACCGCAGGATGCTCTCAGCTACGGTACGCTGGAAGAGAAGCAACACTTTCTGGTATCAACCAGATGCCTACCATGCCGTAGGCTACACGTTACGGTCCCAGTCATATACCACAGTAACAAACAAATATAAGGGAAACACTGAGCTGTATATTTGTGTGTATGACAGTTATTATATTTATTATTATTGTTATTTACAGTTATTTCCTCTTTCCCAAAAAAGACTTTCACCTCAAAGTGTATTGAGTACTACAAACGTAATCCTGTATTTAATTTTAAAACTTTAGAAATAGAAATAAAAATAACCCTTCTACTCACCTTTATTAAAATTGTGATTATATTGTAGGCTTGGTGCAGGGGTTCACTATAGTTATAGTTATAGTGTATAGTTACATCAGAAAGGAAGATGGCATTTGTGACCCCTGTGATTTATATCAATAATATTTGACAATAAAACAAACAATAAAGCAATAATAAATAAAATTGGGAAAGACCTGATGACCTTTGTTCTTTAGCCTAGCCTTTGTAGAGAGGGAGACACACATACAACCCATACCCTTACAGCACTTTGGGTTGCAATTCGTGTATGAAAGGTGCTATACAAATAAAGTTTATTATTATTATTATTATTATTATTATTATTATTATTACATGCATTCAGCTTCTATAATATCGGCATGATGCTATGCAGTGCCATTCAGGACAACCTGCATTATAACATTGTATCCTATGACAAGATAGGATGGGATTGGATTCAGCATCGTATCGCATTGTGTCCTAAAGTAAATGACTGTACGTGGCACAATACCCTGACATCTATTCACTGCATAAGCATATGAAGTGGAGTCTGCCTTCCAGTGGCAAGCAGTGCAGACAATATCCTTTAAGTACACAGTCCTTTAAGTCTTCATTCAATCCAGAGAGCCATAGGATATGGAATCGGCATGTTGTCTATGTAATGTAATACGGTCTGATTTAATTTGGTGGAATGAGCTCATGAGGGAGGGCGAGGCAGAGACAGACAGAATGGAGAGAGAGGACAGAAAGATAGACTTCTGTTCTATTCTGTTCTGTGCTTCTCTATGGCACGATGTGATCGGGTTTTCTATTAGCGATTAGGCTAGCTCTGTAGCGATGACAGCTCTACAATACTGGCTGTTGGCACTCAAACTGAACTGAAGACAGCAGATAAGGGCTTTAGCTCGCTACCTACTGGTATATCCCTGGGTTTTTCTCTGCCGGGGTCTCTTTCTCTCCCTCTCTCTCCCTCCCCTCTCTGGTTTCTGATTCTAAACTGGACTGAAGACAAGAGATAAGAGGACTAGCTTTTTGCTCTCTCACTTTGTCTCTCTTGCTCTTTCTTTCTCACTCTGTCTCTCTCACTCTGTCTCTCTCACTCTGTCTCTCGCTGTGTCTCTCGCTCACCATCCATCTGTCTCCTTCACACTCTCAAGTATCTTTCTCTTTTCCTTGTCTCTTTCAGTCCTGTTCAATTCTCTTTTCTCTCCTAATCTTATGTTCTGTTATTCGGTTTGCTTATTTTCTCTCACTGGTAAATCAGTCCTGTTCTTCCAGCTTTACAAAATAAACACAAACCTTCCTTTCCTCATATAGTTTTGGATGATTTCTTAGCTGGAGATGAATGTTGCACAAGAGGATTCATTGGCCTAAAATTGAAATAGAAGTTCAGTTGCAGAAATTGTGTACATTATGTCACCTCAGTTTAGCTAAATTGACTAGCGCAACAGTACAGCGTTGTAATCGACACATGAAACAGTGATACAATCTTGGTTTAAAGGTACTATATGTAGTTTTAGGTTTTTAACAAATAATAATAAAATCTCTGGTGATTGCATGCTGGCCATGGGAGAATGAAGAAATCACAGATCAGTTTCCTAGAAGACTTGTATTCACTATACAATTTCGTCTGCCACTGGGCTAGATTTCACTAGAAATGTGACATCTGGCTTTACGGCATATACTGTAAAAGTATGGCAATTTTACTTTACCTCCTCTGTGAACATGTTGGCATGACAACAGACACCACATGATGACAGACAGCAGCAGTCCAACCGCACTCAGTCATGAATGTAAACAATCACATCAGTTTGGCTTTGCGACAGTTAATAAATACCACTAGCAAACTCTAGAGGCCGCTATAAGTTACATATAGTACCTTTAATGCAGGACTGCCCACTCCCAAAATCACTCGCTACAGGCAAGTGGGTTAGTTTATTCTCCAGCCCTGGTTACTATTACACTATTACTATTACTATTATTATCATTTTGTAAAAGTGTCACTTTTTTTCAAATGGTGGATTTCTCATTTTATTGAGAAACTACTTAAATAATGTTTGATAATGACTGCCCAGTATATAATTTGAATTTGGTGATGAATGGTTTGTTCAATGGCACATTTGGGGGTTGGAGTAATCCAAAAGTAAATAACAGCACCCAAAAGACATAAATTGGAGTATCCCATTTGAATACATTACTTATTACAATTGGAAGCATGTAATGAGTAATCAACAATGGATTACTGTAACAAATCTGTTGTCATTATTAAGGGGTTCAGATGGAAAGATACACGGATGCTGGAATACAGACAGAGACTTTACTTCTCAAGACAATCTCCACACATGCAGCAATAAAAGAATTAACATAGATATATTTGACTCAGTCCTTCTCAGTTCTGTGCCTGCTTCAGGCGCTCAGCATCCATAATGTGTGTCAGCCTTGTGTAACAGGACCCGGCTTCACTGTAAGAGATCACAGACAGTGTTAGTTGCCCTACTTATCAACTACTACTCTAGCCTGATCTGCTACAGCTGTGTCTGCCCACAGCTGAGCCTCTCTCCCTGTTGCAGCTGATGGCTAAGCCACGCCCACAGCTGAGCCTCTCTCCCTGTTACGGCTGATGGCTAAGCCACGCCCACAGCTGAGCCTCTCTCCCTGTTGCAGCTGATGGCTAAGCCACGCCCACAGCTGAGCCGCTCTCCCTGTTGTAGCTGATAGCTGAGCCTCTCTCCCTGTTGCAGCTGACAGCTGAGCCTCTCTCCCTGTTACAGCTGACGGCTAAGCCACGCCCACAGCTGAGCCTCTCTCCCTGTTACAGCTGACGGCTAAGCCACGCCCACAGCTGAGCCTCGCTCCCTGTTACAGCTGACGGCTAAGCCACGCCCACAGCTGAGCCTCTCTCCCTGTTACAGCTGACGGCTAAGCCACGCCCACAGCTGAGCCTCGCTCCCTGTTACAGCTGACGGCTAAGCCACGCCCACAGCTGAGCCTTTCTCCCTGTTACAGCTGACGGCTAAGCCACGCCCACAGCTGAGTCTCTCTCTCCCTGTTACAGCTGACAGCTGAGCCTCTCTCCCTGTTACAGCTGACGGCTAAGCCACGCCCCCGACTACCACAGTTACATGTTGAAAAGTAACCCACCTCACTCAGGGATGATGCTACATTATACTGACGTTCCCCAACTCCTCTGCTTCAGCTATCAGCAACTCTCTAGTCTCATTAAACCAGAAATGATTAATGGTGACACAGATAGATGACTATTAATATTAAAAACAAGCCAACCCTCACAGAAAGAAATGGAAAAAGACACAAATTAAAAGAGAAATCATTTTGATGTACAATTACATGCAACATCAACTATAAACAAAATTGATAAAATAGTCAAGACAATTTTTTTTTTTTCTGAAGTTAAAAGCCTGCTTGTTTGCTACTTCTGTTTTATTTGATATTATAGAGTACAGACGGAAAGGAATGGTGGGAGAGAGAAAGTGAGACAGACATCAATAAAGAGAGAGAGAGAGAGAGTGAGAGTGGGATACAGTTGGGTGTTTATGTCAAACGTAGTAGAAGTGAAAAAGACAAAACAAGCAAAGGTTCTGATGTATAACTGTCCTAAAAGCGGTGTGGGTGGTTCGAGGAGGAAGACCTCAGGACGAAGGAGAAACACAGTCAAACACAGTTCAAGACAGCGAGAAAAGAAGAGGATATCACGTGGTGTTTACCTTCAGAGGTTTGCGTTTCTCTGTGCGTGTGTGTGTGTGTACACATGCGTGCGTGTGTGTGTGTGTGAAGCTGTCACTGAGTATGGTTACCTCTAAGGTTTAAAGGGTTAGCTTTTCTCAAGCTGACCTAGCAAGTTTCACCCACCTACAGAAAAGGAGATGAAAAGGGAGAGAAGAGGAAACAACAGGAGAGGAGAGAAGAGGAACAGGCAGAAAAGAGAGAGGAAAGGAATGACGGAGAGGAGTAGGAAGAGTGAGATGAGGTAAACAGGTGAAAACAGGACAATACTAAGTGAGTGTATTGTCTTATTATTCACTAGCATCACATCAAATAGCGTCATCAAAGAGCTAACAGGAAAACTGAGTCTGAGCCATTAGACTGATGTTTTATCATTAAGGGAAGTGGAATGTCCTTGATTCTTCTTCCATCTTCATCTCCAGAGTATAATCAGCGTATATTGAGGCAATCCCAGGTCATGGTGGTCCTCAGAAAAATGTTTTTGTTTATTTCAGTTGTGTTGAATCAATTGTTATTATACTTTAATGTCCAGTCAATCAGATCGCAGATCCTGATTTGCTGTTTATCTGCCGACAATGAGGCCTGTTGTTGGTTTGAGTGGTTTTACTGATGTCTTTTTTCGTCACACTGTTTAAAATGGCATTGCTACTTGTACTGTACTTGTAGCATGTGGACATGCTAGCTAATTCCTGACTGCCCGTATGCTATCTTCTCTGCTAGCATCATGTGAGGTAGTGGTCAGTACTAACCCTAACCCTGCGTAGAGCCGGGTTAACACATTTATTAAACACATTTAGATTGTCCGTTGATTCAGGGTATTACATTGCAGGCACTAAAATAAATGTAAATGGAGCAACGGGACACTGAGCACTAACAGCTGTAGTGTAAGTGGGGCAGCAACAGACAGGAACATAATGTTAAAGTAACGTTCTCATGAAAGGTTTATATTGTAGAAAATATACATTTTATAAAGGGCCAAATTCAATAGCATTCAAAATAGTTAGAGATTAACTTTGAACAACTTTATTTCCAGTGCAGAGCTAGTCGGGCAGGATTGTAGCAAACTCCACTAGCCAGTTACCACTGTGTGGATCACTGTGACTTCCACTGAACACTGCAATGGCCAAACGAGCTCTGCCAGAGCTTCTGCCAGGGATATAATGATGTTAGGTCCAAAAAAAACAAGGGAAATTCACAACATCTCAAGCTAAATCTACAGATTTGTTTCAGTGACCATTTTAGTAAAAACAAGATATGTGTTTCTAGCTATAGTGTTTATTGGGTGGGGAAACTTCTAAATACTTTAACATTTTTAATGCAAAGGATACCCGTCTTGGTATAGAACAGGTTTTGAGGTTCTGCATTTCATCCATGGTGTCACAGGGTCACCTTGACCTTCTACCATGGTGACAGTGCCACCTAGAGGCATTTACAGTGGATTTTCACAGCTCACTGTTGTTTAGTTTATTTTCTCAGTGAAAGACATTTTCTCTGTTTGAGGGGAAAATACACTAATTAAAAGTCCAAATGGATTCTGGAAGCAATTATCTGAAACATCACGAACCTCATGAAATCACATTAATTGTTAATTTCTCTTCATAATATATCGTTTTAAATGTATCTCTACTGCATTTCTGCCAGAATGAAGGTAAAAAAGTGAACGTGAAAGAAAAGACAAAAGAGACAGAGACAAAGAGAGCGAGCAAGCGAAGCGGAGGGACATTGGGGCTTTGACTACTGATGTCCTTTAATGAAACATCTCACAACAAAACAGAGGAAGTGCAAGAGAGGAGGAGAGATGGAGCGAGAGGAAAAGAGAGCAGGAGAGAGAGAGAGAGAGATAGTGTGGAGTTAGAAGAAAACGTAAGGCAAACAAAAAGGGAATCAAATGAGAGATTGAAATATGATTTTAAAAAAAGGAGCCCGTCTCTTCGCTCTCTCTCTCTCCCCACCTTCTGTTGTTTGAGTCGCTGATAGGCTGCATCTCTGCCCAGCGCTGAAGGTAAATCCTGTTTGATGGACCGCCAGCACCTCTCTAATCCAAGCCCTTTGGCAATAAAGGTCACTGGAATCAAACTGTTATACAGAGGGAAATGAAGACAGTTCTGCCTATGCATGGGAAACGACCTGAGACTCCATTTGACCTCATACGTAACTTTCCTCCTGGAGAAAAACTTTGTTCCGTGGTGAATAGATGCAAGATACGTTACCTGTCAAAGCTAGGCAGGAAATGTATCATTCTGACGTCAAATCAGTGAGAGGAAGGCTAGTTAGTGATTGAGCTGTGGCTCACAGCAAGAGAGAATAGTGAACTGTTACTGCCTAGTCAGGCTGTCTGTTTTATCGGGGTTTTTGTTAGTCTGGCCGTCTGTCTGACCATCCGTGTCCCACTGGGTTAATATTGTTATTTGATTTTTTATTGAGTGGAAAACAGTTTGCTAGTAATAGAAATCCCCAATCAAAACCAGCGGGGGTCTGTATTTAACCCCCCGCTGTTTGAAAAGGGAAGCAGCGTCAACGTGTGTTTATAATTTTCCTTAAAGTAGCAATTATACAAATGGGTTATTCCCCTCTCATTGTGACACGTGTTATTTCTTGACCTGTTGTCAAGTAAGAGCATGGAATTCAACCACAAAGGAATCCCTTTAAACAAAGTGTTGCATCCTGCAGATCAATAGTCATTACTGCATGAGCGGTTATTCCAGGAGATTAGTCAGCATAATGTCCTGCGTGTCACTGGCCACACACCGCTGCGCCTGGTGAAGAATGCCTGGGCCGGTGAGAGAGTTTGGATGCGTGCGTACCGTGCGTGCACGCGCGCGCGCGTCTGTGTGTGTGTGTGAGAGCGTGAGTTTGAGTGATGGGATGGTGCGTTTGCCCTCTGTGGGGTCATAAAGTTAACAGCCGTATCCAACATCATAAAGACTGATCACAGAAAGTCAGGCTTTCCTGAAGCTAACATACGCACGCGCACGCACACACACGCACGCACGCACACACACACACACACACACCATCACACACTGCAGATCAATCCATCATAGAAGTACCACCGTTTACTGCATGAACTGAATACAACAATGAACACCTGGCACTCTATTACCCTGTTCCTGAGAAGAATGTTTGGAAAATTTCAAATTTGACACAGAGAACAAGGAGTGAAAGAGTGAGTTTACAAAGGCGGAGGAGTCAATTAAACTCCCTCCCTGTGTAAAAATAATGTCCAGTTCAGCTTTAAAACTAAAAAAATAAAATGAGCGTTCTACTCCGTGCTCATGTCTCCTAACAGCCTTGTTAGCAGTCTTTTATCCTGCAGAGGAAAGGTTATAGTCCTTGAATGACATCTGAAACACTAGAAATGATCTGGCAACTGGTTAATTTAGAGATCTGAGTCTGGTACGTGTTACAATACAGTTCTACAACACAGCTTTTGAGGATAGGATACCGACTAGGATACATGGCTGTAGCAACATTAATGCAGGATAGATATAACCTTGAACCTTGATTGATACATGATGAAGGACCAGCAGAGCTACTACTGTAGTACTAATGCAGGATAGATGCAGGTCAGGATACCATGACTACCACTGCAGTACTGATGTAGGAGGAGGATGCATTATGAGGGACCACTGACACCACTGTAATACTAAGTCTTGGTATTGATGGGTATTGTTTCAGTCAGGCAAAATTGACATAAAGAAGCCTCTTAAAAGATGTTTACAATGTGAAAAGCAGATGCCGCCTCACTGTTGGATACAACACAACCTGACGCAACATTACACACAAACATAGACAGAAAATACACACACACACACGCAAAGAAAGCTCATCTCTCTCACCTTCACGCTGACTTAAACTTCAGCTGCAAACAGAGACAGAAGCTTTCACTTCAGCTTTACTGATCAATAGGAAGGAAGTGTGTGTGTGTGTGTGTGTGTGTGTGTGTGTGTGTGTGTGTGTGTGTGTGTGTGTGTGTGTGTGTGCCTGCATTGCCTCTTTCACCTTACCTGCTTCACTGCATTACTGCCTACAGTTACAACACATTCTCCATAAAGAAGAGACAGAAGACACATGAACTTTCCTTGTACCAGGTTATGACTCTGTGAGCATAAAATACAATACAATACAATATAATACAATATAATACAATACAATACAATACAATATAATACAATATAATATAATACAATGTACTACAATACAATACAATACAATGTACTACAATACAATACAACAATACAATATAATACAATGTACTACAATACAATACAATACAATATAATACAATATAATACAATACAATGCAATACAATACAATACAATACAATACAATAAAATGAAATACAATGCAATATAATACAATACAATACAATGTACTACAATACAATACAATGTAATACAATACAATACAATACAATACAATACAATACAATACAATACAATGTAATACAATACAATACAATATAATATAATATAATACAATGTACTACAATACAATACAATACAATGTACTACAATACAATACAATGTAATACAATACAATACAATGCAATGCAATGCAATGCAATGTAATACAATACAATGTAATACAATACAATACAATATAATACAATGTAATACAATACAATACAATACAATACAATGCAATGCAATGCAATACAATACAATACAATGTAATACAATACAATACAATACAATACAATACAATACAATGCAATACAATACAATACAATACAATACAATACAATACAATATAATACAATACAATACAATACAATACAATACAATACAATACAATGTAATACAATACAATATAATACAATAAA
>OMKK01062139.1:4403-27449 GCA_900302305.1 Polymixia japonica
ATATTGTGGAGTAATGGCATCCTGAGCAGAGAATGAAGTCACACTCCCTCTGTGTGTGTTCCCGAGCTTCTCTGTTCTTTGTTTTGGCAGCCGGTCCGGCCACACGTGCATGTTAGTGCATGTTAGTGCATGTTAGTTCATGTTAGTGCATGTTAGTTCATTTGCTTCTCTGTTCATTTGTTTTGGTCTGAGATGCTGGTGCTCTAGTGCGGCATCTAGTGGCTGAATGTCGTATATAGCTCGTTTTAAAATGAAGGGAAAGCACTGATGAATGTCATGAAGAAAACCACGGCCCCTTAAAGAGACCAATTAAAAGTTCAGTGCGATAAGAGAAGAAAGTCGAGAGGTATGCTAGGCAGAGGTCGACACGATGCTTTGACAGAGGTTAATTTCGTTTGGGTCTTACCTCAGAAAATCGGCTTCAGAGAAAAATCTCATTAGCCTGCTTCCTATGTCATCCCTGATATCTATTTCGGTTTCCTCCTTGTTATCCACTAATAAAACAAGCTCAAGCTTAGGGTCACTGATTAAACGGTTGGCACCACCTTTTCAAATGGGTAAAAAAAAAAGAAAAAAAGATTTAAGTTGGAAAGTTGGACAGATACAGTACTGTTGTTCGCTAATGACTTCCCAATGTTCTTTCCCTGTCCATTTTCTTTTCTTTTCTGTCATACTTCAACCCCCCACCCCACCCCCCTCCATGTCGTCCCTACCTCGACGTGGTTTCCTCCTTCAACCTCTTGTCTCCAGGTAACAGTATACTACACTCAGCGGCGGACAGCGTTACGAGCGCTGTACAGAAGGCCAGCCAGGCCCTGAACGAGCGCGGCGAGCGATTAGGCCGGGCCGAGGAGCGGACCGCGGACATGAGGAATAGCGCTGAACAGTTTGCCGTCACCGCGCACAAGGTGAGACGACATGTTTAGCAAGAGACGTTGCCGCGCGCGACCTCCGGGTGGGCTTCTTTTTAAATACAGAATGATGCATCGCATTTATATCTTTGATACAGGGATGATCTCGCACAGACTCCTTAGAAATTCAATTTCTGGTTGAGATTTCAAAGGTCAGCTCTTAACGTGGTAAAGATGAAGATGGAGCATTTTCTCTAAAACCCGAAGAGGAGCGGCGCACTACGGTGTCCCAAGCCTCCTAGCAGTGGTGCTCTACGCTCTCGACACATAATTATTCTTTTGCTTTTTCTCTGTTCGTTCTCTTTTTCTCTCAGTTCTTCTCCATGGGGTTTTCCCATTTGCTCCATCCATCCCTATCTTTCGCGTGTCAGAAAGACTAATCGCATGCTGCTTGATGAGGCCATTAGCATAATTTGATTTTCACTGCAAAACGAGGGAAAAAAATAATCTGCCGCTCTCCAGCTCTAACGGGCCTACCTGATCATAACTGCTATGCTTCTGATAGAGTTTGGTATATCACACACCCCTGCGCTTGCCACTTTACCTCCCTCGCCCCTGCTGCGCCGTCCTGCTATTAGAGGACAGGCTCCGCGGTGCATGGACGTCTGCCATTTAACGTGGGATGCCAGTTACTTTATTTGTAAAGCTAGCTGGCTAGTGAAAGGACGTTTTTGAGCGATGCATAATGCATGGCTGCGACGGTGGTCTAATTGAAACACGTTTGAACAGCCGAGCTCAGCCGAGCTCAGCCACGCTCGCTGTTCATAGACGATGTCTCCAGCCGAGCTGAATTAAAAAACTCAGCAAAGAGAAAATGAATCCAGAGGAGAATGACTGTAAAACTCCCATGAAGAATCTGTTGTCAGGCATTTCTCTTTTAATCTCCTGCCATTAGCTGCCTAATATCGTGGGCTGTTTAACTAATTAGCTTTGGCTTGCACCTCTTTGGTTAAGACTCACAAACTGTAGCATTTCTAAAGCCCTGTGTTACAGGCACTAGGAAATCTTTACGCAGATAAAGCTTCCTTATTTCCCCTGACGGAATTAACAAGACATTCACCTTTGACTTTATCAGCAAGGAAGGCTTGAACCTCAGCGGGGGGTTGTGAAGGATTTGAGTTTCCCATCTCTATTATGCTAGTGATCTGCATTTACTATAGAGGGACTTCTGAACACGCAGTATCTTAATGAATCTTAGCAAAGGGTTATGCATCCGCAGTACTGCTTTACAGCAGATCGCCTTCCCACGCTCTGCCAGTTCATCTCTGCAGTCAGTCCCACTGGCTGTGCCTCTGTGTGTGACAGTGGCCCTTTAGGAACACTGTTGAATTTCACTCCAGAGCTTTACGTTGTCTGTGCTGCTCTGCTGCCCCCACTTGTCAGAACTGTAGATTTCAGGGTAGAGCCTAGGCTACACAACAGCAGAGTCTATATTTAGTCTTTAGGTCTGTGTAATTCTTTGTGTGTGTGTGCGTGTGCACGCGCACGCCCCTTGTACGATGCTGCGCGGGTGCGAGGCTATAGGTGGTAGTGTGCATAGTGCGTTTCCAATCTGCACGTCTCCACACCCTGTGAGTTTGAATTAGATTAGTGGCCCCGGCCATCTCGCTAACCAGCCTCCAACCAAGCCCATTAAAACCCTCGTTAATGAGATGAATGAACGTGCAGAATGCCTAGTCACTGCTCGAAAAAAAAAAAAAAAACACACACTAGGCCCCCTGGCTGCTGATCACCGCCTGCCGAATAAGCACATTCTAACAGCTATTTCTCCTTTTATGGCAAGAGAAATAGTCAAATCTGTGCCCTGCATCTCCCCATTCCATTAGCCACCATGCCAGCTACTGTATTTTATAGTTCTCCTGAGGTGGGTTGCGGAAAAAACGGCGATCAATTAAGTCTACTTTGTTGTTTCTGGTGGGCTAGCACTTTGCTGATGAGGATATTTAAAGTTGCGTTATCGCTACTGTACGGCAAAGTTTTCTCAATGTGCCCCCCCACCCTCTCTCTCTCTCTCTCTGCAGCTCGCCATGAAGCACAAATGTTAGACCGTCGCCTAAGCAACCAGGAGGGTCTGCCAATTGCCAGTTGCCATACAGGGGATGGATTCCACATTTCATTCCTTTTAAAAGTTTTAATATGATTGCTGTTTGTTAACAATGTTAACGTTTTAATTGTTTTGGGTCATTTCAGTTCGTTGCGTTATCATTCCTATTGACAATGGGACGTGGCGAGCAGCAGGGGGAAGGAAACCAGGGAAAGGGAACTACTTAGGACAGAATGTCTCATGGTTAACCCCCGTCTCCATTCTGCCAGCTCAAAAGATACACCTTTTCTAACCAGCTACAGCCATGGCTATGTTTAATAACAGCGGTCATGCAGTAACCCTCTCTGTCTTTCAAGCACCCATACGCACACGTGAGGGTAAACATGCACACGGGTCATAATCACCTGTCCCATCAGCGACGAGGAGGGGCTCTCCTCGCGTCATCGATTGATTAGACATTGATTAGACACCTGTGACACTCTTCCACGGGTGTCGCAGACGTAGCAAGCGGCAGGGTTTCCGGTGCGACGCGACACACAGACGTATACGCCACACACAAACCTATCCGAGGACGCGGCGTACTTTTCTGACCGAACGACGGCTTATACCCAGAGAATCGACTTGTCAACGCGTCTAGGAGCGTAGGAAAATCACCCGCCACGCGATCACCGCTCGCATGGAGACAACGGCGCACCCTTAAACGTGAATAAAAAAAACGAAATGCTACAGTTACCAGTTTAATGGTGTCTCTTGTTCTTTGACTGTTTGCGCCTGTGACATTCAGATAGGCCTGTCGTGGTGTCCGCTCATTTCAAGTGCTAGTGATACAGTATTAGCCTAAAGTGGTGAGGACATGTTTTGTTTTTCTCTTGCTGGTGACTGACTATATGAAGTGATTGGTTCGGGTGACATGAGAACAGTGCCAACCACCCAAAAAACCAAAACCATAGGGAATACCATTGGGAAAACAGTTTTTTAAAGTGTACTTGAACTTTGTTTGGAAGATAAGCTTTCTAGGTATAATAATCTGTGTTAAAAGGGGAGACGATACAGTAGCATTGTATACCAGCTTCAGCATTGTACAAAGCGTCCATGTAATTCATCTAGCACTATTATAAATGTCAGTAGAGCTGATTTGTCCCATACACGTGAAGCGTTTTGAAACTACTCCTGGCTGTATTTCAACTCTGATCATTCAATAGTAATATCTTGTACTTTTTGTATAATTTCGGTTGGTCATAATGGTTGTATTCTGGTGTGTGTACTGACAGATAACGGACAAGATGTCCCCAGTAACAGCAGCAATGTGTAGTCGTTTTCTTGTTGTCGGTGCTCATGCTGACTGTGTAACTGTGGCTTCCTCACTGGCAAGATTCCACCCTCACAATGGGGATGTATTTGATTCTTACTTTTATATTTTGGATTTTATATTTCATGCTGTTATAATGAACTGACAACCTTACCTTGCAGAGCACTGTTGAGTTCACAATGAAACGTTCCAGTTGCCTAACTTCTAGTCTGCTTTTAGTCCTCTCTATAACACTTTGGATGTTCATTGTTTTAATAAAAAAGATATTTAAACTGAATTTGTTTAATGCTCAATGTCCTTTTTATAACCTGCGTTGACACCACTTAGTTGCAACTCCACTGGGATCCAGAGGAAGTAGCTGTGATTTGTTAGTTTTGTAGTGTGTCCTGTCCTGTCCTTATTTGTTACAGTAATTGCATTTGTGTATTTCTACTAATACGGAGTATCCCAACTAAGCACCAAGTAAGTAGCCTATAACCTATCCCAAGGTTGCTTATTTTCTTTTTATTACACGGCTTTGTCGAATACTCGATTCGGTTTTCGATTACAGCATTCTACTATTACTTCTGAATAGCAGACCGCTGCTATGGACGCTAAACGACTATTTTTTTTAGCGGAAGCAATAAAATCATTTTTTGTTGTTATTTTGTTTCAAAGTATTGATTCCCTGTAATAAGCGGCATAATGTACGGCGAGTCGGTCATTTCGCGTCGGGGTCCTGCATCACCCTCTCGGGGTTTATTTCGCAATAATGACCGGCTTGTTGTAGGCTACATTATCAACAACATATCACATTGTACATATCTGCTCACAATCACTCCACACATCAGAAGTGCTAATAACGGTATTCTCAACTCCCCTGAGTACTGTACAGATTTAACATGATCTTCATCTTTCAAATAATCTCATCCACAAATAATAAAATGATTCTTTATTAGTGCCTTTTTAAAGCTATGCTCTAACCCCTGTTGCCGTATTGATTTCAAATTAATATTGTCTTGCTTTATGTAGCAACCCAGGGTAACACTGCCTCAGTGGACCAATGAAGAAAATATGTGGTTTGTGCTTCAGATGTGAAATTAGAATGGAATGAAATGTGTTGTATTGCGTTACTGGAGTTGATATTGGAAAAGAATGATGGAGGAAGTGATGGTAGAACTAAGACGAGAGGATGACGAGGCTCATTCGTAGTAGTCACACTTTTATCTCACATTTTAAAATGTTTGAATGTTTCTTGCATGCTCACGTTTGTTATCTGTCTAGTTTTGTCAGCTTTCATTCTACTTACTAGTTATGTTGTGTGTATTATAATTTGTTGGAGGTAAAGAATATTTTTTGGCAGGCAGCACATTCAGATTTTTTTATTTGAGTTTTTACCATAGTACAGGATTGTGTACATCTGAAAAATAAACATTATTCTTCAAAAATGCGCAAAATATTGTTTTTATTTTCAATTTTTGTAATATTGGTATAGGTTCTTTCAACTGACTGCATGCCTGAAATGAAATTTTAGCATCTAAAGGATGTATATGATGTTATCCAGTACTATGTAAAACATAACGTAGATCATATTGAAAAATATGATCCACAGTGTCGAAGTAACACCACGCAATCCTCCTTTTTTACCCACAGAGGGCGATATCAGATAAAGCAGCCTTGCTATATTGACTCACTAGTATGTTAGTCTCTATTATAATAATACCAAGCATCAGGGGCGTGTCTAGAAGTGTAGAAGGTCAGGGCCCAGAGACAGTGACATAGCTTCTGTAGGGGGTCCGGGGCTTCCTTCCCCAGGAGAAAAATGTTAAAATTTTCAGTTGGTAAATACAATTGATCTAGTGCAATCTGAGAGACAATGTCACCTAAAGATGTTGTGTAGAAGAGCAGAAAAAGGTAACGACTAAAATTACTTTTGGAAAAAAGGAATTTTCTGACTGATCAGAGCTGTTCTTTAGGATATTGATTTTTGGAGACCATTGAGAATGAATGGCTCAACTGAATTGACATGATCCAGGTTATGTCATTGGTTAGTTTCCACAAGATTTATACAGCCTACAGACGATCACACACACTTGTTCAGACCAATGCATCTGACATGCATTAAACTTTTTTTTTTTTTTTTTGTGAAACCACAACTGGTGAGTAGACTTGACTGCGTCTGCCTGGAGCCATTTTGACACTGGTGTAGCTTGGTTATCATAAAAGGAAAAAGAATCGAATTGCAAAGATGATCACACGTTGATAGAATGTGAACAGTACTGCGAAATGCGAATGGAAAACGTGCCTTTATCTCAAATTACAACTTAGAACAGCCAACTGTGTGGACTGATGGGGAAATGCAGCCAGCACACAACACTTTGATTCTGTTTGATTTATTTTAATATAAACCATTGTAAGAGCAAAAACATTTGAAATAAATAACAGAATTGTTTATTATAATGCTTTCAGGAGTTCAAACTCTGGTAACAATGTCGAACTACATGATCTAGCGTTACTGCTGGAGAGGCGGAACTAAGTACCTCATAAAAGCCCCTGCGCACGACTCTGCTTCCATAAGTCACTCCAACGGCCTGTGATTCATCCTCTTCCCTTTACTAAAACCTCCTTCATATCCTTCCACTCTCCACCCCTCTGCCCCTCCCTGCATTACCTGCCACTGAAATGCCAGGTAATACTTCAAGAGAGAAATCTCTTCTCCTGTCCTCTAATGCAGCACACCTGCCCTGGCTCATGTCTTGGACCTGGGAGAGGGAGCACGGCTTAGCAGATCTCATTATCTGGGTCCAGGATTATGACTTGGTACACTGCAGTGCTGGCAGTGAGTAATACTATAGAATTTACTACCCTTTTAATTTTTCCAAATGCACCAAGTACTGTTTATACTTCCTGTACCTTAATACACCACTGGAGGGCGCACTAGCCTTGTAGAGAGACCTACAGTATTTACTCCCTAGCCATTTGCTTTATTGCCCAGTGCTTTATTGATCAGTAGAAGTGATTATTAGTTTGTAATTTCGGTGTAGTGGATATATTGATCGCTGCGTAAAAGTGTGAATTAAGGGCTGATTGTAAGCTGGTCAATATTGTAGTAATTGCTACAGTGAATGTCTTGACGTAGGTTTGAGTTATAGCGAGACAGAGCCAGGCAGCTCAGGAATGGCACAACAAACCAGGAGCCTTGAATTAATAATTTGTGATTTTATTGCCAAAATAGCAGTATATACATTTTGTGAAAACAAATCTTTACCTGGAGTTCATTATTCGATATCTCTAAAAAATTTAAAGGATCAACTCTGTGTGTTAGCTCTTTGTCAACCAAGGACCTAAGTTACCTACAACTATATAAAAACCACCTTCAAAAAAAGAGTACCACAAATCACACTGTGGGTTATCAAATGCATGTTTCACTTTGTAATTAAACTTTCCATTTTGACACTGCTTGAGAGTTTATATTAGGTTTTCGTGTGCTGACGTATCACTAGTTTGTTGACATACTCAGCCTATTTCAGGAGGGACTTTACCTCACGACATGAGAAGTGCAGTGTGCAGGTGTCACCTTGAGAGGTCCATTGAGATTCTAGTCAGCCACAGATTGGGTGTCATTCCTTCAGAGATGCTTGGTGGCCGTCCGACCGACTGGCTGACTAACTGGCTGGCTGGCCAGCTTCAGGGCAACTCTATTTTAATCTGCTGACTCCCCTAAAGCTCCACGAGAGTGATTACAAGGTACACCCACAGGTGAAGAGGCGAATGAATTGGGACTGCCCCTCTCTGTTTCTCATTATTGCTTACCACTGCTTCCCGTAATGGTTCCTGAGGATTCCTATTAGTCAGGACTGAACCTCACCCCGAGTCAAAGTTTAATAAGAGCAGTAGGATATTGCTTATGCCTCTAAGGTATTTTGGAGAGTGTGTCCCTTTAAATTGCGTTTGGGCTGGTCTTTTAGTTTGAATCCTTTGTGGACAATACGTTTTGAAAATGAATTCTACCAGCTTAAACAGCTTTAAAACAGTCCTCTACAGGGTTGGGATCAGTTCTATCTGAATGTGGTTAAATCTGTACTGAATAAATTATATCAGGTATAAGTATAAAAAACTCTACCTGCATGAGTTTGTGTTTCCGTGATGATAGTATTTAGTTATATTTTAATAAAATGAGTAGGTTAGGAATTAAGAATGGACTTGTAATTTTGATTTAAGCAAGACTTTCAACTAATTTTTACAACTTGACTTAACATGAAACGCCATCTCAAAGCAGAACTCATGTTGATTCAGTGATCAGACGTTACCTTTAACTAATATCGGTGATGCAGGGACTAACATTTGGGAGTGTGTTTGTAGGTGTGAGCATGCATAGTGTGTGTGTGTCTGCCTGCTAGTGTGTGTGTGTGTGTGTGTGTGTGTTTGAGTGTGTATTGGTGTATGTGCAATCTTTAAGGGAAACAGAGATGGGGGAGGTGCATAAGTGTGGGTAGTGTAGGTGAGTATGGGAAGAGAGAGAGAGAATGAGAGAGAGACATAGAGAGAGAACGAGAGAGAGGGAGAGAACGAGAGAGAGCGAGTCTGGATATAATGTGTGTTAGTGCCTATGTGTGAGAGAGAGAGAGAGGTTGAGAGGTTGGGGGAGGGGTAGAAGTCACCCTGCCCACAGTGACTTGGCAGATGTGTGGCGAGGCGAGGTGCTGAACAGCTGTTTGCTCTAAATCGGGCCCATCCTCCCCTCTGCCTTTGAGTTCCTGTGGAGTGCAATGTCAGCCATATAGAGTCATCATTCATTATACTAATCTTCAACCACCTCAAATCCCTCTCTCCCCTTCTATCTCTTTCACTCTCTCTCTCTCTCTCTCTCTCTCTCTGTTTGTGTTTCACTCTGCAACCTCAGACAACCTCAACTCTTTTAGGTGTAGTCCTCTTTCCACCCGATTGTTCTCGCTGAACAGAAGTAGCATGAAAATGAGTCTGTCTCATCAAGGTTACAAGAGCGGGACATGTGTGTCTGTCTCAGCTGTCTTTGTCTATGGATCTGAAGTATTCATGGGTTGTACAGAATAATAGACAGTTGTACATACGGCGGGATTAGGGGCAGACACCCAAAATAGTTTGATGTGTCTATAAATAAATCTGGTGGGTTATTTTAGAGCCTGAGGATAAAAGGAAGGGTTTTTATTTCACAGAGTATAAATACCACCTAAATCTCCTGCTGGAATTGAGAGTAGTTTCCAGAAAGACAGAGGGAGACTGAGGGGGAAGGAACTGCAGTGACCCACTTCCTTGTGGACCTCTGGGAGATGTATGTTTACTATACAGGGGCCCATGGTGCGTTTTTACTATTTGTGTATCTCTGTATATCTTTCTATGTCTTTGTTGTGTGTATGTGTTTGCGTACCTGAGGTGGAGGCGCGTTGCCGTAGAGATGCTTTTAGAGTTCGTAGACTTAGTGTGCAAAATATTAAGACCATCTGCTCTTTGAAATGAGCTGAGTAGGTGAATCCAGGTGAGAGCTCCGGTCCCTTACTGGTTGCATCCCGGATCTTTAACCCTTGAGGTAAACTGAGACATGGATTATACAAAACGGAGGAAAGCGATCCTAATATTTTGTACGCTGTGAAAACGCGTGTGTCTGTGTGTCTCAACATGTATTATAAATGATATCGCGGATTAATTTGTGAGCTGTAACTCGTCACTGCTGAAAACAGCTTGAATCCCCGAGCCCCTCTTCCACTCATATGATGTGGTATCTTTGATCCTGCAGCCTGCTGCTCCAGTTTATCCAACTGGTACTCTATCGACTTGACTGGGGAAACAGATTGGCTTCAAACAAGCGGTGACATACAATCACTCCTCCTTCTGGGAGCGCTCGTGGCCCCTGCCTGGTCTCACGGAGAGGTTGATGATGTGAATCAGTGAGACCCTCTGGGCGTGTTGAATATAGCCTTTTATAGCTGAGCTATGCTTTCTGTTCACGTTCTCTGTCGCATAGTTTTAGTGGGTATGCCAAGGAGAGCCCACCTCAGCTCAAAAGAGCACGACTTGGCCTTGTTCACAGGTGTAAACAGCAGACTGTTTTTTGCAGGTGTTGATTAAGCTATAATCTTAACTCTCACTTGAGTATCTGTGAAGGTTTAAACTCAGTGAAGCACTATCAACGCACAGCTTAGCTTGGGCATAGTGTTGTAAATATGCCCTTACGGGCTAAAGAACGAATCCATACAAGCAATGCACTGTACATCTGTATTCATATATGTTTTTTCTTACTTAACACCTGTGTAAAAAGGCATGGAACGATTAGCACACACACAAGCACACACACAAGCACACACACAAGCACACGCCTCAATACCGTGTCACTGTGTTTGACGGATGGCAGGCCATTAGTCGTCCTTACATAGATCAGCCTGCACCAGTCAGCTTCTGTTTACATTGATCTGTGGCCAGAGGTGGGTAGACTGATTAAATTCTGCCACTACTGTGTGTGTGTGTGTGTGTGTGTGTGCGTGCGCGAGTGCATGTGTACATACGTGCATGCCTGTTTGTGTGTGTGTATCTCTGTGTGTCTCTGTGTGTCTATCTCTATGTGCTTGAACGCTTGTGTGTGTGTGTGTGTGTGCGTGCGTGTGCGTGCGTGCGCGCGTGGAATGTGTACATACGTGCATGCCTGTTTGTGTGTGTGTATCTCTGTGTGTCTATGGCTGTGTGCTTGAACGCTTGTGTGCGTGTGCGTGCGTGCGTGTGCGTGCGTGCGTGCGCGTGTAGGAAAGAGTTGAGGGGTCAAACATGGACAACAGCGACGGCCGCTCCCAGCACACGTGCGGCGGACATTTTGCCTTTCACAGCTCAGCTTTCTTTTGAAGGGATGTTTACATCCAATATGTTTTCACAAGTGCCTTTGATATCTGTGTTTGCCGTTTGAAGGATAGTCCCTGTTGAAACTATATGAGAGGAGAGCCTCTGATCCTTAAACTCCCCCTTCAGAGTGAGCAGGATATCAGTATTCCGACGACACCCCGCGGTTTCGCAGTGCAGGCAGGCGGCGTCAAGGCTGTAAATTGCGCTGGAATATGCAGGGGAGGAGAATTCATAACAAAATCTGTCACTTGGTATTTGTCTATGATACATCACCGGGGCCTTGTTGTTAATATTCTCCCAATATCTCCAGAGGATTGAGGGTAGGGGGTGGAGGGTGACTTAAGTCTGGGGAAGGTTTTCTTTTTCTTTTTTTGCTGTGTCTGAGCCAGAGGTAACTGCAGCGTGAAGCAGCAGGAGTTTGTATCTGTCTCTCTATCGACTTGGGAGATTTATCTGCTGGGCAACGAGGCGGCGCTCGAAACCCCGTGTATCAGCAAAGTAGCGGCAGCCGTGGCACTGACACTGGGGGGCAGCAATTAACATGAATTAATCACATTGATTTAGGCTCCGTCTCCCCTGGCTAGCGCTGTCTTTCTCTGCCGCATACACATACTCACGCATCCAGGCACGCACGCACACACACACACACACACACACACACACACACACACAAGCACAACAACAAACACACGCGCACACACGTTACTCATGTATGACACTGGTCTTGACCAGGTTAATATGCGTTTAATTGCTTTTTCTCACCTCACTCTCCAAGAGCACTTAGGCTGCAACAGGAAGAGTCTTCAGGTCAGCAAAGGTTAAATTGATTAGGGGATGGTGGTTAACTACCCTCTTATAAAATGCTAAAGGCTTTTTTGAAAGAGATTGGAGGTAATAACTTTAGGCTTTCCTGTCTAAAGTAAGCATGTCAAAGGGGATTTAGGGTTTTGATCAAAAGCAATTACATGGATTTTGATACTAAATAAAGTATCTTATAAAGTGTTTTCATGTGTTGATGTTTCCTCCGAATTACAGCGTCATATCTCTCTTCGCCTTTATCGCACTTTATTTTCAAGGCTGGAATATTGAAAGCGCACGATTTTCGCCACTTCCTCCTTCATCATTAACTCTGTGCGTCACCGTGAACGATGCGATCTCCCCGCTGTCCTTTTGTCGCACTCTTCTCTTTTCTTGTCTTTGTCGTGCTCAGATGTATAAAGCAGCAGCCGCCTCTTACAGGTGCAGTCCCGCATGCAACCGCTGAGTGGCGCTGTAGCTCAAGATGAGTCGTGCGGAATCCGGGATGTCTGTTAAAACTTGCAAGGAGAGGACCGGCTGCTCACTTCAGTGCCAGATCCTAAAAGTTACCCAGGGTACCCAAATTTGCTGAGTTGTCTCTCCCTTTCTCTCTCCTCTCCACCGCAGTACGACTTTTCCAACCAACTCCGACAGAAACTTTTTTTTATATCTCTCTCTATTCTCCCTGTATCCCGCTATCATCTCTATTCTCCTCTCTGGTACGCTTTCCCACTCGCTTTATCTCTCTCTTCTCTGAGAGGCATCAGGTCCAATAGGCTACAGCTGTAGTCAAATATTCTCTAATCCCTCTAATTCGGTTAATCTAATTTTCTTGGGTATGGTCACACTGCTGATCTCCACTACTGGGTCCTCCACAATCTCTCCTTGCGTCCTGATTCTCTCCTCAAACCCCCTCCGGAGGCTGCTCTTCTCCCCTTCTCCTCCCCGTTGCTTTTAAACATCATCTGATCGGCGCTAATTTGAGCCAGAGGGAATTACAGCACAGTATTACAAACCCCACTATCTGGTTTTATAGGGGAGGATTCAATAAAGGTACATTTCACCCTTTAGATGTGGTTGTTTCCACCAGTCCTAGCTTCATATAACATAGGGGAAGTGGATGTAGCAGAACTTGTAGTACTGTATATGTCTACATTCAGGTTGTATGCATGTGACGCTCCATTGCCACCCGGCCACTAAAAGATTCATCTTTATGTTCTATCCTGTTTGGAGATTAAAGCTGACTGGGTAGAGATGAATGACAGCTATTCTATATTCTAGCATATATTACCTACGTCAACATTGTGCAACTCAAACTGTCTTTGTCAGGGTCACTCGATGACGAGGGGAATATAATTAAACAAGTGGATTGATTCAGTGAGCTCCGACTATCCTGAGCAAGACTGAAGCTTGTGCTTTAGCGGTGTTTAATATGCAGTGATATGCTATACAAGTTAGCAGGCAGGGAATTTTAATTCTGAGTCAGTGAGCTGGAAGTTTGGGATGCTGTAGTATAACATTCTACATTTCAGGTAGATGAAAATTAAACTAATGATCTCATTGTCGGGGCTAGTTGATACCAATGAGGTTTTAAAAAAAAAAGCAGTTGGTTTTAGTGAGCTCTGTTCGTGGGCGTATGTTCCAGCAGTGTTCTAGCAGCATTTAGGAGGAGATGCAGAGTCTGAACCGCAGAAGGTTTCCAACGGGCTCGTCTCTAACTCAGTATTCATCAGAAGCTGTACTGTACACGCGTGTCTCGGGGATTAACCGAGGTCTATTAGCAGATAAGAGGGACTTTCTCTGCGGTGGAGATCGGCTATGTAGGTTAAACATTACGCGTCCCAACATTCACTTTTTAATCGCATTCACGGATAAGCTCGGCGTTCCTCGCGTCTTGCGGTCCTTTTTAACACTCGCTTGCGTTAGCGTCGCAAATGCCATTTGTTTCATCACGCTTTCACGCTGTCACCCCTTATACTTTATTTCCGACCCCCCCACCCCCCACTATATCTGTTTCTGTATCAGCTCCTCGACGCAAATCCCTGCACTGATTGTCCAACGAGTCAAAGCGTGTTATCCCCATAAGAAATCATCCTTATTCACTCCCCCTTTAACCTGTGACGATGTAAAAATAACGACAAACAAAAATCCAATTTTGCGTCGGTGGGTGGGTGGGGGTCAGGAACGGTGTCGCTTTCAGGAAGAGGATTAAGGCCAGGCCGGCTAGACTTTCACAGGAGCTTCAGGGAGAAAAGTGGGGCGAAGCGGGGGATGCACCCTCGTGTCGCCCTCTCACCGCCTGCGTGCGTTCGTCCCGCCCGGCAGCTGGGGAGGAAGAGCGCACGCTATCCTTTCATCTCTCTCTGTCCATCTGTCTGCTCGTCTTTCTGTTTATCCGCCTGTCTATCTATCCATCCCTTTCCACTCTTTTAATCCCTTTTGTGTTGTACTTTTACCTTCTATCGCGCTCTTGCGCTTCTTTAAAAACCCTCCGCTCCGCCTCCTCCTCCTCCGACTCCCGGTCCCTTCCTCCCTGTTCGTTCCCCCGGCCACCTGTGGCCCACTTGTGGATTTATAGGTCAGCCTTTTGACAATGACAGCACCCCCCCCCAACCCCCGACCGTTGCTAGGAAAATGAGTTAACCACTGCGTCTCAGTTCACGGAAATACAGTAAGTCACTGGCTGATGTCCGCTGGGTCGATGTACGCTGTCAATCTGTCGGGCTCGGCCTCCCCGAGTGTCAGCAGTAGCGAGAGGGAGCGGTCCTGGACGTGTCTAATGAGTGGGAGAGTGAGTGCCAGAGAGCAGCCCGTGTCCGGGAATGGTCTAATTTGTGGGAGGCTAATTGGAGCTGAGCGTTGCGGAGGTGTCGACGTGTCTAATGGCTATTGAGACAAATCAACGCACGTCGTCTTCTGTCCCTTTAAGGAAGCAGACCTAATTACGCCCTGTTGTGGACGAGGCCGCTCGCGTTGCCCTATCGAGCTCTCTAACAGCCTTTTCTTAGTTTGTCCCCTTTCTTTCTTTCTTTCTTTCTTTCTTTCTTTCTTTCTTTCTTTCTTTCCTTCTTTCCTTCTTTCTTTCTTTCTACGCTCTTTCCTTCAATCATTTTTTCTTGGCTCTAGCGTTGTCCTCGGCTACCTTTACTTCCTTCGATCTGTCTTCTTTTCCCCCGGTGATATGGATGTTTTCAGGACGACTGCAATGCAGCTGAAACAACAGCCATGGAGATTAGGCGGAGAGAGAGAGGGCGGCTCGTGGAGCGAGCTCCTGTCATCCAGGCTGGTGTCGGGGGGGTTTAAAGAGCCCAAAACTTGTCAGGAGCTGGATGGGCCAACCAGCTAGTGGGTCCTACGCCGGGGCTGACAGATCCTCAAAGAAGTGGAAAAGATAAATGCCTTGCTCCTGTCTCAGCATGGCTACAGCGCTACAGAGAGAGAGAGAGAGCGAGAGAGAGAGAGATAAATAGATATATAGAGAGGGAGATAAGAAATAGATAGATGGAGAGAGAGCTATTGAGAGTGAAGGAGAAACAGAGCTTGCGATAAGCTTTCAACACACACTAAAGCAGAGTTTCAGACATCCACTAAGAGAATAATTGATCATATAGATAGCACACACACCATACTAACATAAACTCACACACTTTTCACATTTCCACACACTCAAACGCAACCCAGATATAACACATCAAGCCATCCCTCGCATAGAGAATAGATATATCAGCAATTCAAACTGCTATCATTAGGCAAGTTTGCACAATTCTCTGCTGCCTTCTGTCCGCTGTAGTCTCTCTAGTGCCCACTCAGCCTCTAGAGGTCTGTGTGTAAGCAGGCCAGACAGGTGTTTTCCATACTGCATTTTACTGTTATTTCCTAACACTCCTCATCCAGGGCCCACGCCAGCGCAGCAGGTGAACCAGTGTCATTCAAAGCCCGCCAATACGTCAGTGTGGTAAATATAACACCGACTCTGAGGCTTCCGATTTAATCTGAGCGCCATGTGTGAGCATTCTGTGTTCCATACCTGGAATAACACCCATAGATAGAGACCACAAAGGCGTCTGTTTTCATGCCTGGGCGTGTCTGTGGCGGCTTTACACTAGTGTACACCCAACTGGTTGTATGAGTGACCTTAGGTTAGATAAGTTTGTAGACTGTACAATGTAAAGGTCCTGCTTAGTTTCAGTCAGGCACGTGGACAGCCACTTTCTTCTGAAGCATGTTTGGGTCCTAACTGGGTAATCAGTGCTGTCTGTCAGTGTGCTGTCAGCCTTGGATGACAATTAGTGGCACTATCATCTCTATATACCGATATCTGCATATGAATGCAGAATCTGTAGGCAACGGGACAAAATCGGAAGCGGTCTGGTTTCCGTTTGTAGTCCGAGTGGTATTGACCAATCGCGTTTGAGCGGGAGAGCAAAAGAGGAGGAACGCATTGGCCGAAATGCAATCTCAGAACCCATCGGCTAATCGATCTGACGACAATTTAGCTTTTTATTAGCTTTTTTTTTTTTATTATTATAGCTTTTTAATAGCTTTTTAATTTAATTAAAAGTCTTTGCCCGGCTGGCTACACCGGAACCCCCGAAATATTAGCCGTCGTCTCCAGAGGCAAATCGTCGTCAGACCGATTAGCCGATGGGTTCTAAGATTGGTGGCACTAGAGCTGGATGTGGAGGCACACCCGTTCCCTCTGAGTTACCTTGTCACAGCGCATTGCGATAAGACGGTCACCGTTGAAGCTGCAAGTGGGATAGCAGGCCAGTTACACCAGGCATTCATATTTTAACAGCCGCTTGGGGTGAGAGAGACTTGGAGAGGAACAGACACACACTCACACAGAAGTACTGTACAGGAACCACACAACTACTAAAGACACAAACAGATGCATGAACATACACACACGCGCGCACACACACACACACACACACACACACACACACACACACACACACAAATACCATATGTACTGTTGGTACATCATCGTATTTTAGACTCACATATGTTGTTGTTGTTTGTACACATAAACATACTATACACACAACAGCACACATATACACACACACACAACATACACGCACACTCCCAATTTCTTCACCACAGTTGGGTTTTCCAAGCGCAAGAGGCAGAATATCATATTCAGAGTTGATACCCAGTCTGTCACAGAGCCTAACTCGCGTGCCAAGAAACCACCAGTTATTCAACGCACCAAAGCAATTAGGAGAAATGAGATGCACAGAATAAATATTTATCTCTCTGGCTGTGGAGCTGATTATTTCTGAACCCTGGTCCCTTTGCAGACAGGACAGAAAGTCCCAAATGTCAGCTCTCTTTGGGGAAAAAAAAATCAATTTTGCCTGTTCTATTATCAATGAGCTGTGCGGTAAGCTTGTGTTTTTGTGTTTCTCTCTCTCTCTCCTGTAACTAGGTTAGGAGTCTCTGTGCTCCATAACTCAGCATTGCCTCTATAAGCCAGGTATATGCTATTATATCCGTGCTTGCGTGGCGTGCAGACCGTTGATTAAAGGAAGTGAGATATTGCGTCGTGATGCTGTGACTGAACTGGGCTAACTTTGTGAATCGAAACACAGACTGTATGTTGTGCAGAACTACAGGATATGGGAAAATTTTGAACACACGCACGCACGCACACACACACACACACACACTTCTTATATGATCACCAGTGTCATGCACACTTCCTTCCAATCCAGTGAACATGAGTCTAAGCTATTTAGTATTCGACACTCACTGTGTTGGAACGTGTGGTTAAAGATGACAGAGAAGAGATTTGTGCTATATAGGAGATGGCAGAAGGGAGTGATAGTGTGCAGGTGGTACTGTGTGTGTGTGTGTGTGTGTGTGAGAGAGAGAGAGAGAGAGAGAGAGAGAGAGCATCTGTGTTAGTGCCAATATGCGCATGTTTCTCTGTGTCGGGACTCTAAGGAACAATGGTTTTCGCTGGCCCTGGCTTTATGACTAGACAGCAAAGTTAGGATGAGGTAAAAAACCTCTAGCAAATCACAATTAGTGTGTGTGTGTGTGTGCGCGCGTGGACATATTCCTTAATGAGGACACCACTCCCAGTTGGAGGTGCTCATTACAGAAAAGCAAGACTATGCATAAGTCATTTAATACGGTGAACCAACGTAGACAAATAGTCAACTGTAATAAATAGTATAAGCTTTTATTATGGAGCTTAATATTAATACTAAATTCAATGATTATATTCGTATAGTGGAAAACACCAAGGTCTCTTCACATACAGTATTTAAGGCATAGAGACAGTTTATACATTGCTATAGACATGTTTTTTTAATTGATTTGTTTAGAAGAAGTTAAACTGTATATATAATGTGTAGAAAGTAAACATTATACTCTCCCTCAAGAGTAGATAATATCTAGCTTGACATCGCAAGTGCGAATTAGTCTGGAACCTCTCAGTTAATTTTAGATTTACAAAGGGGCGTTATCAACGGGCGCAATTGGATAGACCTACAACCAATCAGAGCAACAAAACGGGGGTTTTCACTGTGCCCCATAATTTTGGCAACCAGTGGGGCCAATAAAACTTTTACCAAATCCTGTTGGAACACATCTTTCCTATCAACAAAAGCTTTAAGTGCAGTTGTTTGTTCTTGTTTTAGAGAAAATATACCGTCCAGTTTGTTTAATACTGCCACGATAGGGGATTCAACAAATCATTCCACATCAGCGGCAGCCATCTTGGTTGTTTACGAAAATGCATCAACGGCGCTCCTTTGTACAGTCATCGTATCAAACCCGCCCCATATTAGATAAACGGTTGTGATTGGTCCGACATGGGCCAGGTCAGCTGGAAATCTGCCTGAACGGGAGGGGGACCAGACGCATCTGCCAGAGCAAATAAAACTAGATGATACCAATAATAAAACAAGGAATTCTGAAACATTTATTGAAAATACTTAACATAAAAGGCTTAAAAGTAGCACAAAGAGGGAAGAGAGTTATTTTTAACATATTCAACTATATTGTCTTCATCATCCTGAGCTATGGTAGACCTAGTTTGACCTCTGTCTGGTAGTGTGTATGTTTCCTAGAACCAGATGGACCTCTGGACCGTAGAACCAGATGGAACTGTGGACTGTAGCAGGACAGCATAGCGGGAGGCTAGATGCACAGAGAGGTAGCCTGCTACATTCCTAATAGTGACAGTATGACTCATTGTTTACATTTCTGCAGGAATGTGGAGTGTGTGTATGTTTGTATGTGTGTGTTTGTATATGTGTCCATTTGTGTGTGTGTGTGTGTGTGTGTGTGTGTGTATGTTTGTGTGTATGGAGTCATACATGTTTTTATGTGTGTGCATGTGCGTTGGGTGTTGACCTGCTCTGGTTATTGTTTTACATAACCCGCCGTATCCAGGGATGTAATGCACAGCTTGAGCCGCAGCACAGTGCAAGAAAAATTACCCATCTTCTAACATACGTACAAGGGTCTGTTTGACTTGGGCACCGCATGAAGAGCCACTGAACTCAACATTAAACAAGGGTCTGCAGAGGAAACCCGTGTCGTAGTGTAAATCGCAGGGGTCGTAGTTTCAACGCGACCTTTGCACCTTGACCCTTTGGTACTCTGAGTCGGCAGATTGGGATAGTGTGCACTCAGCAGCCCGGGGCCAACAACATAAGGAGCTCGGCGGTGGGGGGCGTGGGAGAAGGGGGGCTTTTATAGTGAAGCACAAGGGGGTTGGAGGGTCAGAGGGAGGCGCTGGGACCTTGAGACCTAGCTTGATCTCCTAGTCAATGGTCCCGTGCACCCCCTGCTCTCTGATGTAATGCGTGTGTGCATGCACATGTGTGTCTGTGTGTACGTGTGTGTATCTCTGGTAAGCAGTTTTTCTCATGTTACCACTGTCCCACTGGACCTGGATATAGCCTTCGTTAGAAGCGATTGATCGGGATGACCATTTAGATTGCTATTTGGTTATAGAACTAGTGGCTTATCTTTGGTCTCTCTGTGTCTCTCTCTCCTTTTATCTCTCTCACTCTCTCTCTTTGAAGTAAAGGTTTGTTTTTCTGACTGAAAAGCATGCCCATGCATAATACCAGCTGCTCATCCACCCCACCCATCCTACAAATGAATCACCTGTGTATGTGTGTGTCTGTGTGTGTGTGTGTGTGTGTGTGTGTGTGTGTGTGTGTGTGTGTGTAATGTGTCTGCATTTGCATGTGCATGTGCGTATGCACGCGGTTGTCTTGAATATTCATGATGTGTTATTAAAATAATTTCCCTCTTCCCTTGTGACGTAGATTTCTTTTGGAGTGCTCACCTGTGCATATGTCGCTTGTGCACACGCACGAAAAGCAAGCACACACACACACACACACACACACACACACTTTCACTCTCTCTAACACTCCTCTTTGCAGATGCATTCAGGCGCTGCATGAATGTCTTAGGACTGTACACATTTTTGTTAAAAGCACCATCCGTTGCAGCTAGACAAGGAATTACAACAACATTGTTTTGGTTTGCACGCTGCCTCGTCAGCCATCTTGGTGAATTTCCACAGTAAATAGGAGGGAGGTGTCCCCGTGTTTGAGTGCCTTTAAAAGTCTTCTGTTAGTCGAAATGCTTCCAAACAGCCACATCACACTGTTTACAAAACAAACAGTGGGGAGATGTGACCGTTCAAAGCAATCGCAGATTGTGCCGTTAACAGAAATGTGTATAGAAATTAAATCACACACACAAGGTTTCACCTGAGACCTTTTTCCTGAGACATCCATGAAGCTCCTGAATGTACTGTATCTGCAAAGATTCTGTCTTCTACATTACATTAGAGTAATGTTTTATCAGTCATTTTGATCACTTTGAAAACGTCATCTATCTGACTCTGACTTAAGGATCCCATGAAACGGCTACGGTCAGTAACTTGAGAAAGCATTTAATTGGACGCAAAATTAGTATACGCCCCCGAGTGCAGGTGACTTTTTTTGTCATTGTTGGACCAGATACTGGCGTATAGGTGATCATCATCAACATCTATTTTGATTTCATGGGGTCTTTAAGATAAAACCCTACAAGCTTTATTGTGTTTATTTCATAATTTATTACTACTAGGCCTACTACTATACTGTTTTACTTTTTAATTACTGCTTGTTTTGTATTGTATTATATTTTTGAATGTATTCATTTTAGTTTTGGCTGAAACATTCTATTTTGTTCTGTTCTGTTCTACTGTAGAGAGGTCCTCCTTTTATCCAGGTGATTTCCATTGTAATGTATTGTACTGCAGCAGGTGTCCCAGGTGTGTCTCTTTAGTTGTGTGTATTTATATGGCTTCCCCAAGATGAAGTGTCAATCTTCAGTAATGGTGGGTCCGGCCTTGACCCTGACCTTAGCCAAACACCATCTTCAATCTGTCCATTAAAACAACACACCTTGCCTTCAGTCCAGCTGGCTCCCCGAGATGAAAGCTGTGAAATAATCTCTCTTTCACTCTCTCTCTTTTTATCTCATCCGTCACATGTCCACCCCCTCTCTCTCTCTCTGGAGCCAGCCCGGTGGTAGGTCTGTAAGCCGTTGGTTTGGACAGAGGAACCATCCATTTCCTCTTTCCCTGTACTTTTGTTGCTTTTTTTCCTCATTTTCCATTTAAACCTTGAGTGACAGCTCTTCTACTCTTCCTCTGCACTCCCTTCATCTTCCAGGAAGTAGTGGTTCTAGTGTTAAAATTGGTTGCGTGTAAATACCATGTACAGTTTACAACAGCCATGATAGGCTCTTATTCCAGTTATGAAAAACCTGAACATGATATCCTGAAATGCCATTATTAACCAGGACTTTGAGGCATGTAAACACCTTATCCCATTTACTAGTTGTTCTTCATGTCTTTCATGTTTTGTGATTTCTGTTTCCCCTGTAATATTCACAATATTGTGTATTCATGTATTCAGGGATACTTATGATAAGGATAGGGATGTAAGATGGTTATAAACAGCATATTCCCAGTATGACCTTAACTTGGATATGAAGTCGTTTTGAGCAAAAATGAATGGCGCCAGCCTCGATTTCAAGCCGTTAGAGTTCACTACGCACTTTAATTCAGGACATTGAACGCTATATTGCAAAATTTTATAGATTAAACATTACTGCGAGTGAGTATTGCAACAGCCAGAATGGACAATGTTCCAGACCTGCAGTATCCAGACATCTACAATTACCTGATCAACTTTCCCTCATCCTTCTCTGGACAGTCTTTGAAAGCCTACAAAAGCCTGGAGGGGTACAAATGGACAACATCTGAATTTGTGATGAATATTCAGTGTTGGAGTCTACCCGCAAAAAATTGCTTTGTCGTCACTGGAAGGGTAAGTGTCACTTAATCTTAGTTAGCATGAGCAGTGGGCAGTGTAATGTAATCAGTGTGCTAACCTGTATGTAGCGTTAGCTGTTTTAAGAGTTTAAGAGTTAACTACATCATCACTGTGTGAATGAATTGAATTGAATGAAGCAATACTCCCGCTTTACTGCCAATATGGCGGTGTTTTCATTTCGACTGTTGAATGTCAGGATTGTGTGACTACTACCGGCTCTCCTTCCCGCCACTGCTTCCCTGTCACTCCTGTGTCTCTATTAGCCTCGACTCTCCACCCTGCTCCTCCATCCCTCCGCTCCTCCATCTCCCCATCCCTCCCTCCTACCTCAACCCCCCCTGGGGTGGAGCGATACTGCTGATGCATCACGGCCCCAGATAATTTGTTTAAATGACAGATTAGGAGGGTAACTCGATTTGTGTCCGATACACAATATGTTGTGTCTGTTACCAATCTAATAAAGCCAACCTCCCCGCCCCCCCTCTTTCTCTCTCTCATTCCTCTCTTCCTCCCTACTCCTCCCTCCATCCCTCCCCCCCCCCCCCCTTCCCACCCCCCCCCCCCCCCTCCCCCCGCCCCTCCTCTCTCCTCTCCCTCCCCCCCCCCCCCCCCCCCCCCCCCCCCACCCCCCCCCCCCCCCCCCCCCCCCACCCCCCCCCCCCACACCCCCACACCCACCCCCCCCCCACACACACACACACACACACACACACCACCACCACCAACACACACACAAACACCCCCCACACACACACACACACCGTACCAACA
>OMKK01062173.1:2462-16884 GCA_900302305.1 Polymixia japonica
AATTAAATTAAAAAAAAAAAGATAAAAACAGATAAAAGCTTGTCTCAAATAATTCCGTGACCTTTTAGTTTTTGAAGCACAGTCATTTTCTGGGCCTTTACTGGACATTTTACAGTAGCGTACATGCTAGTCCTATTACAGCCATATATTGTGCTGATATTTAACTGATAAATGTCTGACTCAACAAATGCTAACTGAGTTGTCAGGAATCAATTGTGTGTGTGTGTGTGTGTGTGTGTGTGTGTGTGTGTGTGTGTGTGTGTGTGTGTGTGTGTGTGTCCTGATGTCTCAGCAGCTTAAGGCTAATACCATACACTCGTGATGCCAGGGGCTCCATTTCAGCTCAGTCCTCGCATGGCCCCTCTTCCCATCTCGCTGAACTGATCTTTAATTATAGTTACTGTGGCGTGCGTGAACAGTAACTATATCAAACTTTTCATCTTTTTTTAGGCCAGCCTGCCTCCTGCTGAATGATCTCCCCTTGATGGCCATCTGGTTCCTGCAGGCCACTACATTCAGGTAAGCCAATGCTCGTGTCTCTTGTCAGGTTAAGATAGCAAACCAGTAACTTAACATGAGTGGTAGACGGATTAAAAATGAGTTATTGTTATTTGAAGTTCTCTATATCAGGGGTTCTTTACCTCTGCAGCACCAGACCCAAATCAGTGTGTTTGTTGTCCTGGGAGCCATGCTCACATTGTAGTGCTATTCACCCTCGACTCGTTTCTGGCCCCAACCTATAGTTTTAAAACAATAATAATAATAATAATAATAATAACAAGGGTTTACATGATTTTTTAATTGAAGATTACACCTAGGCAGACCTTTTTTCCTGCCTTGAATCTTGGAGGAAAGATTGTGATGGATCTGCGGTGGAGGTGAGGGGCTCATAGTTTGGGTTACAGAGGACTAGTAGTGTGGACGACACTCTCTCTAACTTTCACCAGCTGTTGGTAAATTCTTCCGGCACCACTAATTGTTGTGCGCGTGGTTTAGTCTAAGGATATCTGCGGATTACACGGCATAGTCTGCATGCCTGCTCTCTAAGCGTGCGTTGTATAGGGACAGGGGGTCATTCTGTATCTGTTCCTCAGTACAGTCAGACACCGACTCGCACATTATCTGCATCCTCTACGCGTTGCATCGTTAAAAAAATACATCTTTTGTTTGCGTAATTGGCTAAATCAGTGCTCAAGCCCAGTAATTGTAAGAGGAGTGAATGCACCAGGTCTGTTAAATGGGGGAAGTATGTATTTCTAAAATGTCAAACATTTATTTACTGAATAGGGAATTGAAATGAGAATCACTGGTTTGTTGTCAGCGGTAGGGTTTTAATGGGCTGGAGAAATATGTGATTTACTAAGAGTCAACTGTTGTTCTTGCCCGCGTCTCTCTACTAAACTAAGATAAGCTTAGCATGAATTTCAGACCCGTCCCACATCAGGACACACAGCCTCATTGACCACTTCCATCCATCCAGCATGCGAAATTAGATTTAAAAAACGATCTGGTTTACTATCGCTTATGTCTCAAAGAACATACTAAATGTTATATGTTGTTTGTATATATTAAGTCTACGGTCCTATGCGTTGTGTTCACTCTGTGTGTTTGTGTGTTTTTCCACGTGTCGTCCAACGCTTTGCAACCGATAGAAACTGTAGCTGTGAGACAAAAATCACAGCACTCGTTGCGGACATTGGGCCAAAATGAACCCGTGACCTTTACCAAGAAAAGGTCATGGGTTAGGTGTTGGCAGGCACAGGGGCGTTGCAGGCTTCTGATGTTTTGTACTATTCCTTTTTTATATATCTGTCCTGTTCATAAGTCCATGCCCTGCGTCTCACTGTTGTGTAATTGTTTATCTAAGCGCTAGGTACACCTAGACAAATTCGTTACGCGTTTAATGCTCTCGACGATTAGAGGTGATTAAGTCTTTGTCCCACTACCCACACAGTCATCATGTAAAAAGTGGGACTTTTACAACGGCTTCGTCTGTTGGTGATTTCCGCTTCCTCTGTTAGCCGCCATTGTGTGCCGCTCTGGACGTCAGCTAAACGTCTAAATTGCTCCACTCTAAATGTACCATTGTTCTTGCCCCTGCTCCTCTGTGCAGCATGCTGCCTTTGTTTCTGAAGGACGGTCTGCTGCTGCCCTACGTGGTGACCTCCCTGGCCTTCCTCTTCCTCAGCACCTACCTGCTGTCCGCACTGGAGCGCTGTTCAGAGGAGGAGCTGAGACTGACCGGCTACCGCAGGCTGTTCGTCTGCCTGCCCACGCTGAACCTGGCCTGGATAGTCAGATGGAAGGTAAGTGTTGCCCAAGCGCTGTTACAACCAGATTAGTGCATTAAGATTTAAGATTTTTAAATTGTTCCTCTCTGTAAACCAGAGGGGATTCCCAGGAATGAAAGGCGACGCGTCCTCTTCCTGGGTTCTCCCTAGTCCCTCACTCGCAGCCCACCTTTCCTTCCCTTTCCACACAGTCTCGTTTAGAAGCTGAAAGATTATTCATAACTTTGTTGCCCGTTAACACTGGCAGCAATAAGCACGTGATTGTACACTGGTTCATCAAAGCACAAAGGGATACAGTACGTGAGCATAGGTTTACTCGTCTTACCTCAATTAGGTTTGCTTAATGACAACCACACGCTCATACCAAGACCCGGCGAGGAACAGTAAACAAAGCAGACATATTGTAAGCTCGGTCATGCTCCCGGCTGCTCTTGTAGTCAGACTGTTCGACTGATGCAGCAGTGAAAAGACGGGCACTGGCTTTAGGATCCCAGGCTTTAGGATACTGCCAGAGTGGCACTTGACCTAGATTGCATCAGTGTGAGAAGATATACCCAACTGTATAAATAAAGATCATGTGCCGCTGTAAGCTGTGTAAGCTGTCCAGGGATGAAAGCCACTGCTAGCCAAAGAATTATTTATCACTTATTTAAGTTTCCGCAATGTCTGAAGTGGCTGCGCCGCTGGCCCCCTTAGCGACAGGGACACTGGTAGGGTGCCAGAGATCGAGAGAAGGTGTCTTTTTATAGAGTATGCCATTAACACAGGTTTGCCTAGATATATTTATTTACACAAGCGGCATAAATAACGAGACCTAGTGATGGCGATTGGGTTTCATGGGGGTTGGGGGGGCGGAGCTGCGACTGGGGGGCGGAGCTGCGGCTGGGGGGCAGTGCTGCATAAGGTGTTTCCTCCACCGAGCTTCACTGACTAAACCAGCGGGTCGTAGATCTCAAACGGACACGTAAATGTTGATCCCGCTCTTACCACCAGTTCTCCATTTGCTGTCCTGTATTTGGACAAGAGAGGTTTTGTTGGGCCAGATTAAAACTCTGTAATGAGTCTATTCCATGATGTGATATCACAAGTGAGATCTTTTTTTTCTTTTCTTTTTTTTCAGCAGTTCTCTAACGGCCAATTTTATTTTAGTCATGCAGTAATAAATATGCAACGTCATTTGAGAGAAGTCTTTTAAATTAAATCAATCACCGATCTCATATTATGGTTTCACTTGAAATTAAATGAAGCGGAAAGCGAACTGTTTGTACTTAGCCTGGGGTAGCCAGTCTTCATCATTATAGTAGGAGTTCCTGGTATGGAATATCAAACCAATCATCCCAAACAGGGGCTGGTAAATGATAATCAGCATAGCAACGTGTTCACAAATACATAACGTTCTTGAGGAGAGCAGTGTGTTCTAGATCAGCTATTCCCCCCATCAACCATGCAACCAAAGCACCAGTGGTCACCCAGATGATTTGAAGAGCATGACAAAGATTTTACGCCAAAGCCTTCTTATTAACCAGATATTATTCCAACTGAGCATTTATGGGAGATTATGACTCTGAGGTTCTGCCACAGAAAAGCCATTACATTGACACAATCCTTGTCTTCATACTGGTTATTTATTTTGATAATATACCGAGTTATGTGATGTCCCTCCCCAACTCTTCTCTAATGTCATTCTACTGCAGCTCCATGACCATGGCTGTCTGGTCTTCAGGGATATTCAACTCTTTGCATTTGTGTAGGAGCTGAGCTTGACATGTGATGTGATGTGATGTGTCGTCATTAAAATGAACTAAGTCCCACCCCGTCTCTCCTTGTTGCAGTTCTACATCAGTACCGTCGCCATGGCTTGTTTGAGCGTTGCGAGCATAGCAGCGGTCCCCCCACCACACCTGCCTGATCTGCTCCCTGTGGTGGTGTCTGCTTGTGCTTTCCTACACTTCCTGGGAACTCTCATCTACTTCAACGTTGTCCAGTTCAGCGGGCCACACAGCAGAAAGAGCCAGAAGAAGACCAACTGAAATGGTGCCAAAGAAGATGTACACTACAAGGTGTTTTGAACTCATTTTACTCCAGGAAGGCCAGCGTTACAACTTTGAACTTGAAATTTCTGACCTTAATTTTTGTGGGATGGCTGCTTTTATTTACATCACTTTGTGTCCCCAATTGAATTAACACAGATGCTTATTAAGGGGATGCAAAATGGTCACTGCAAAATTACATTTTGGTGTATTTTGGTAGTCTTACCCCAAGTTAGACGAGCAGATTGATTTTTATCTCTCTATGTCCAGTAAAATGTTGGGTCCAGAGCAAAACACAACTTCATGACTGAAGTTGGGTTGGGACAACTAGCTGTGAATGTGAATTTGTGAATTTAGAATTTTGTTATTCTTCCGACAGGCACAGCTGTTTTCTGAGCTACTTACCTTCATTATGTTTTGCCTGGACCAACGATATTTCAGCAAATGGCGTTCAGCCCACAAATGTGTGAGTTCAGCGAGCTGGATGTCTGTGATTGAACTACCTCAGAGGGAACCGAGTACAAACGATAACGAACTATAGACGGGCTGGATTTAGACTGAGCAAAGTTTAGCTTTCATGTCTAATTGAGGCTATATTTAGTCAACATCTTGTAGTAGCATCCGCTGTTGTTCACCAAACAACAACCAGTAGTTTTTAGTTATATATTGTTCATACAACTGCTTCTGATGTCAGCATTTTCAAATCAGTTTTTTACATTTTGTACCATCAATAAAATGATTTTGTACAGAAGTGTTTTTCTAAAAAAAAAACTAAAAAAAAAACAATCAGATGAACTTAAACGAAATCATCAGTTTTATCACCACATTGTAGAAAAATGTGATTTGATGCAGCTTCAAATAGGCTCCATAAACTGCTTAACTACACAATGTGCTATATCATCCTTACTGGTGTGTCAGACACAAAGGCAATAATTAGACACAAACTATATCTTTCAAGGCTTTTACTCAACATGATTAAATATTCATTACAACTCCTAGATACTCTTGGGCTTCTGCACAAAAGAACTCCACATTTAAAACAAAAGCAGCAGCGAGACAGGGTCTTAAAAAGAGATGATGGAAGGTGACATATCTGAACATAATGCCATAAAGTTGAAATACCACAGAAAAAAGGTACAAGCAATCTCTCTCCCTGCGAGTTAATGACAGGCATTAAAAAAATCCATTACAACAATAAATGTTATCAGGTGAACGAGGGCTGGCTGTGTATCTGTGGCGGCGGGTCCGGCCTGTATAGTGGGCCAGAGAAAGAGGCAGAGATCTGATTATTACAGCAGGACATGAACATGAGGGTCCGGGTTCGGAGGAAACGTGTTGGCTGCCCTGTTAACACAGGCACTGATACCATGTCAAGACAATACTTATTCACCTGCTCACCACTCAACAAATTACACACTGAACATCAAGCTGAACAACTGCTGTAATGACTTACATATTAATTATGAATTAATTACATGTAACTTGAATTAAGCAAAAAAAAAAAAGTAAGCGTTAACACATTTAAGCATCTGACGGCATCAACTTGGGTTTTGAGATAGGAAACTCTTCCTTAAATACATTTAAAACAAAAAACAGAATACCTTGGCTTTGGTCAAGAATGAGGCTGATGTGCTTCATTTGGTTTTAATGGTTTTGTTCCATAACTGCTTTTTTTTGCTGAATGACAGTGAAAATCAGGCCTCTCTCATCACACAGCTACTGACTTGTTACCCAGAGAGCCTTAGTCTCCAGTTGCTGTGGGCCAGATAGCCCAGTAAAGTCTGCACCAAAGGAAGACTCAAGAGAGCGCCCCCTACTGGCCAGGGCTTCTTTTTTCTACTGACACTTCAATAAGAGATTTTGTCTCAACCGTGACCTAAACTCATTCAAATATATAATTACACAGGTCATGGGACCTAACAGACAAAAAGGACTGTCACCGAGTTTGCATGTGAACACCAGTGCTATGGATGAAGGTGTGCTGGGGGTCGCTGTAGCAGCGAGGCAGTAGGGGGCATTAAAACACCAATGGCCTCTTCTCCCAATCTCCAGAGGGGCCTGTATGAAAACATTAGTTTTGTTTATGGCCGTGCTGGCTTTGTCCTTCACACGGCCTCTAAGGGTGATAAAGTGAGAGCTACACGATCCACCTTGGGCAGAAATAGGAAATGTTGCCGTGGACACCAGCTGTTGCTTAGGTCGACTCGGGCAGTGAGAGGCCTCGGCCTTCCCAGGCGCTGCCAAATAAAGAGACTACTGTGTGTGTGTGTGTGTGTAGATAAGTGTGTTTTCCTCTGCGCCTCTCACACCTGCTCTAGTTTTCAAAAGGTGTGAAACTGCTCAGGTGGGGAGGATTGCATAGTATCAGCCCTAATGGGAAAGAGGGTTGCCTTGTGAAAGAACATTATTTTCACAGCAATGCAACATGCTGGTTATTGTAGAATCAACATTTGTCAGCCTTGAGGGAGAGGCTCTGCCAGGAAGATGGGGCCCAATGTAAACGTGTCTGCATGTTCGTTCTTGCCATTTTCTGACACCCCCCTCCCGACCCCTGCAATGAATGACAGCTTCCAAGACATCTCTGCCTCACAACTGACAGCACAGATTCCACATTCATCTCCTGTCTTATCTCCCTGGGAACATACGCACAAAGCTACACAAGAAGGAAGAGCAATTCCATTAGCTGTCAACAGCCAAGACGCCTCGCTAGCAAAAAACCTGGGGGAATATGAGAGGAAAACATGAGTGTAACCCCACTGGCACCTAGTGATATTACCACAGTCAACATCAAGATTGAATGGCACTCTGTTCACAGAGAAGGACGAGAGGTAACATTAAGCATATTTTCCATGTATTCTAGGTATTTGTTTGGTTGTTTGTAAACCTAAGTGCATTACATTGCATCTCAGACTTGAAATGTAATGAAAAATGACTGTACCTCAGCCCATAATGGACTTCAGGAACTCCTGGGAGCTGCCCGTCCTCACGCCACCTAGAAAGAGACATGATAACATCCAAAGTTAATTTAAGAAATTCTCCAGGTAGTAACAAACTGTTCAGAAATATTAATATTATTATATTAATATTATATATTAACCAAATAGTTAAGTGTGTGATTAGGGCAAGAGAAAAGCAAAGAAAATAATTGCAGAAGGAAATCTGGAAAAACTAAACAAAATCTCCATCAGTGATGTTTGGGAGACTGATGTCAACAATCACACCCATGAATAATATCAATCAGTGTTTAGTTACCTTCAGTTGTATTTGGTTATTTAAAGACGCTGGTCATTTGCTTGCTTCATTAAATATCAATGAAAGACAAAACGTTTCCGCACTCTTAGGTGAAATGAAATGTCATTCACCGAGTCAGAAATCACAGATGAGAAGATTGCATACTCTGCAACCTCTAGTGCCGATCGAAGGCTGCTGGCTTTAGTTTGACCAGAACAGCCTAAAATACAGCTCCCACACTTTAATTGTAACTGTGTGTTTAATCAAAAGGCATAAACCTCCCAGAGGGCAGGTGGCATCTGTCCGTGAGGCCTCCTAGGATTGATGAGCTGGAGTTGGGGAGTGTCTGGACCTGTGGTCCACAACCTGGGACACAAGCCCATCACTTTTATGACTTCTTAAGGAATCTTCCCTTTTAATACAACCCATTGCTGCTGACATACAAATCTTCCCCAACATGGGCCCCATCTATGGCCTGATCAATTTTTATACTGCTGAGCCGTCCCCTTTCCCCTCATTTTGTCATTTCAAAATTCATATTATATAGGATGTTCTTATGGAAAAATTGCAATAAAATCCGCTACAACCTGAAGATGTGCATGAGTCAGTACTTGGCCGTGACTAAAATGCTTCAAAGAGAATCAAATTTGTTTCTGCAGTAAGCAGAACTGTTTAAATGTTATTTATTTTTATGCTCCTAAGAAAATATATTGTGAAGTGCAACATTGATTTAGAACATAACCATGTCCCGGCATAGGTTGCAGGGGCAGAATTTATGAATCCTTTGCACAACTCCTTTAATTGAATTTTCCAAATCTCTCACCACACACAAATAATCAATACCCGCTGCTGAGGGAAACTTGCCTCAGAATTATTATGGTCTTTCTTTTTCAATTCTGTAGTCATCAGCACATACAGGCGCCGTGGGTATTTGTAATGCCTGGACTATACCCTGAGGATTTATGCTCGCCCCAAGCCTGATTGCTCACCAAAAGTGACTCTAGAATGCTTACTGAAACTTTTGTTAACCTTAAAGGACGGTCGTAAGCGCTTCTTAACACCGCGCGCTCGCTGCGAGAGATGAAACGGTTCGGGAGCGAGACGCCGTTACCACAGCGAAAGTTAGAAAAAACTGGATGACAAGGAAGGAAGGAAAGGGGAGGTAAGAGGGAAGGAAACAGGAGGATGTTGAGGAGGTAGGATCAGAGGTATGCCCGTCAAAGTTAATATATCCTTGTGGATTTAATCTGCTGCCTTGGCAGGGTGGTGCTGGAGGCATGTCTACATCTGAAAGGGAGGGAGAACACGGAGCTCAGAACCGGATCACATCGAAAGGGCACTTCCTGTGTTAAGGGATTTTTAGAATTTAAACTAGATGGTCAGCCAAATTATGTTTTTGCCTTGCTAACAATCCACCGAAAATCAGTGATCCATTTTTATGACATCATCAAAAATTCTATGGCAATAACTTAAAGGTATTGTATGTAGTTTTAGATAATAACATTTCATGTGATTGCATAGTGTAATGGCCATGGGAAAATGAAGAAATAGCGGTTCACATCAGTTTCCTAGGAGCCTTGTATTCACTATGCAATTTCATCTGCCACCGGGCTGGATTTCCCTGGAAATATGACGTCTCGCTTTTAAGTATGGCAATTTTGCTTTACCTCCTCTGTGAACATGTTGGCATGTCGACAGACACCACACGACGACAGACAGCAGCAGTCCAACCGCATGACCGTCATGAATGTAAACAATTGCACGTCAGTTTGGCTTTGCGACAGTTGATAAATACCACTAGCAAACTCTAGAGGCCACTATAAACTACATATTGCGCTAGAGCACCAGCATCTCAGACCAAAACAAATGGGCACGGACCGGACCGGCTACCAAGACAAAAAACTCTCTGCTCAGGACGCCACTACTCCACTATATCTTTACATAGCAAATAGTTTGCTGCTAAATTAATGTTAAAAATATTGTATATAGTACCTTTAACTGTACCATAGAACCAACTGAGTGACCTGGGAAATACATGGGTTGACCATCAGTGTGAAAGGTCATCATTTGGGTAGGTCAACACTGCAAAATGGCCGGTTTAAACTCTCCTCTGCTTGGTGTGAAAGTTCAGTGCTGAACTTGTGTCTCTCCGTGTCTAGATCATCATGTGATGCCACATTGAATAAATCTCCTGTTTAATGACATTATAAGGTGACAGCCCACAGGACATTCCGATGTACGAGGCTCGATGTGATTTAGCTCCTAACGCGGGACGGACCCGGATCAGTACGAGTGTTAGAATTATGCTGCCATGTTTCTCGTTCCAGTAAATGAGCTCAGAGGAACATGCATTTCAAGTGAAACACTTTGTTTACCATGGGTCTGTTGGATGGCAGATCCACAGTCATATGGAATCACGCTGCAGTCACACAACACCCCAGAGCGCTACAAAGGAGCTCTGTAGTGACTCAGGAAAGTAGAATTGTACTGTTTGTACAAGACCCAGTATCCACCCTGTTGCTTTTCTACCAGTTACCAATTTCTATACCAATATCGCCTATCTCTGTTGACTTAAAAAGTTTCTCATTGAACATGGCCCTTGAGGGCGGCCTACACAAGCCTATGTGATCCTATAAGTGAACCTCACTTTCAAATGAGCAGAAATATCTGTGAATGTAGTCTTTTTATTCCTTTTTCCATGGATTACATGTTTCTCACTTAGAATGAGTTCCAGAACATATCAATTCTCAAGAGCTAATGTATACTGTGAATCAAAGAGGCTGGAATGACTTCTACAGCACACAGGACCACAATCCATTTGTCGGTTGAGTCTGCTGGATGAGTAAAAATAACAGTGTCTACGCAACAGCGGATGTCAAAGTCACCACGGTCAGGAGATCGAACAGCAGAGTCAGTGAGTGCCGAGGCCTCACAAAACACGTACCCTTTTCAACAGAGCTCCTTACACCTCCTTGTGCGTTCATCACATGAACCTACGGCCTGAATGTCATCGCAGCGGATCTAAAATAACATTTTACAGATACGGCAAGATCATGCTTCACGACACCATCAACATCATCTGTCTGGATTTCACGCTCCCCGCAGATATAGGTGAGAGCTCCTCTGTAGCTTTGAATAACAGTTTATTTAGAATACGCGTCTCAAGACATAAAAAGGGCCGACTCTCTCCCCGAGCTATCTGCCTTAACGTTGTGAAGTCTGTTGTTGTAAGGAGGTTTACACATAACTGATAAATTTCATGGCTCCACCATGTGATAAAAAATGTGACATTCCTGTGGCGTGGACCCACAATGCAACACGTATGCCAGGCTGCCTCACTGGAACTAATTAAAACAATTTCTAACAACCTTATCGGAAAACAAGACTGACTTCGGACAATACCCCCTATTCACTTTCCACAAGTCACCATTATATGATTGGATCACAAGAATTACTTTGCTGGAGGCTTTATATGTGCCTAAAATAATGAAATTAATTCACTCCATGGGAAATCTCCTCATTGACTTGTTTGTGTAACAATAACAACATGTTTTTCTCCTATGTTCACAGAGCGCCCGACTATCTGGACTACTTAGACAAGCACCCATTGAAGACATTATCGTTGAAATAGCTAAGAAGAAATGTGAGCAAGCAAATCAAATCAAGTAGTAGATGGATGTCTCTGGAGATCAACCAGGCCTTGTGATCATATTCTCTTCCTGCGCACTCTGAAATCCATTAGCACAAACAAGTGGAACCAAAAATGTTTTCTTATAATTCCTTCATTTTAAGAACTGGGGACGAGGTCACAATCACAGCAATCTAAATAGAGCAATTTGGCGAAGGCCGTTGCATGTCGAAAGATGTCAGAGCCAAAATAAAAAGCAGATCAGGAAACAATGGGGCTATAGGTCCTCTGCATGGGCAGTTCACTCACAACAAAGTATAATCCACACACAGCTTCAGTTGGACAACTACTACTGAATTAAATAAAACACTTAGGTTGCCATGCAACACAAAACCTTCAAGATCAAGGAGCCCTTAAAAAAAACCTCTTAAAAAACAGGCAGTTAATTTCTATACCTGTCTTCTAAATGTATGTGTATCAGCTCAACTGGGGGTAAACCATTGTAAAATCCTGTCAGTACCTCACCCCTCTGCTCTACTTAACAAGTTTGTGTTTTAAGCCCTCATTGTTTTGATCATAAAATGTTTCAATGATCAACAAAATAAAATCCTGACAATGTTTAGTGGGTGTGTTTTTCTTAATGCTGAGAAGCATAATTGAATATGGCTGTGTACATAAAACACTGTTTACTCTGACACTGTGTAAGGTTTATTGCATTCATTAGTGGGCCAATTACCTTGAAAGGTGTTCTGGTGGGCATCGCTTTCTTTGAAACATGACTCTATTCTGGATGCTGAAAACACAAAATGCCAGTACAATTCAATAAAAAGTGGGAACGAATAGATAGAACGAATAATAGAGAGTCCTGACCTGATGTGTAAAAGAAGCTACATTTGTGGGGGTTTTTCTGTTTATTCTTCAGTATGAAAGCCATTGAAAATACAGCCCAGTCCTCTAGTTCCAACTCATCTGTGGCCTGACTTTGTTACTTACTTAGCTCTCGGTTTCTCTTCAGTTCACTTCTTAAGTCAGAAGAACCTCTTGTGAAGAAATGCTTCAACTCGCTGCTGCCCTCTGCTGACTAATCACAGTAATAAGGACAATAATCAGGACAATAGAAAATGCGATCCCTATGGTCAATAAACAGGAATTCAAATTAAAAAAATCCCATCCCTGCAAGCATCTACTTTAAAACACAAAGACACGTCACAAATGAACATTCAGGACCCAGAGTTAACATCCTCCCTCAATCTGAGGATGAGATGGAGACTATATATTTCCCCTTTCTCTCTGAAGATGAAGACCAAAGGAAAAGTGTCACTCACGACTATTTCCTGTAGCTCTTGCTGGGCCTTGATGAATGCCTCCACTGATCTTTCCAGTTTAGACCTCAAGGAGTGCAATCTGGTCAAAGCAAAGAATGATGAAAGGTCAGGCAGGTATGAAATGAAGGATTACAGTGCTGACTTATTCAGCATTATTCAGCATTCACCCATCAGACCTCTATTTAGGATTGTGCAGTAGTTAGTAAAATGAACATTAACCAACCAGTCGCTAGTGAGCTACTGTAACAGCAGGTAGTTGGTTGAGGACGGACTGTAAGCACGCGTCCAAAGATGAGCATGAAAAAAGGATGGTGCATATAACCAAAATACCACTTTTACCAATTAACAATTAATTGACATTTATTTTGAAATGTTTTGTTTTGTTTTGTTTCAGTTCTATGTAAAAATGTTACCAGTATTACACACAATACCAAATGAAAACTGACAAAAGGACTGAATAAGTGGTGATGAATGAGCTGTTATGAAGCTCTCAGATGTTAGGAATGTATTGTAAAAGCCACTAACGTGTTACTAACAGCACTATGAAATTTAAAACTAATGCTTGTCTTGATGGATAGGCCAGACACCAAATGTCTGCCTTGGCTAAGGAAATGGTTCTTGTGTTAAAGCGCTCTTATACAACTATTTTTAGTGCTATGTAAATCACTGATAATTTAGCCAGTGATGAATCTCCCTCATTCCGTGTCTCCTGTCATTAAATTCTGATATGTCATTATGACCATCAGGAAAGTGTGGCAATTGAAATATATTAACTAATAAAAAGAGAGTTCTCTTTAACCCTTTATAGTCTGACTTCATCCCTGTACTTTCATACTTATTCTGCAGCAACATTAACATGCAGCCAAACAACAATTTACATAGCTGATGAGAGTCCTAGTTCTCCAACAGACGGATAGGAATCCATCCCATGCAACTTTGAAAATGATCTTCGATGATTTCTGCAGGATCTTCAAGTATGAAAAGCACACAGAGGAAAATGAAAATATGTATTTGGATTTAGATACTCACTTTTCATTGTCTGTCTGTGGGATTTCCTGTTTGTGATTGGTGGCTTTGGTCTGCCCTGTTGATTAAAAATACAACACTCAATGATCCAATCTAGAGTGTATCCGCTTAAACGTGATGTGTGTAATTGCAAGCTTCTGTTTTATATTGTCAAAAGGGCAACTCCTACGTTTGACATATCACACAACGATTGTCACACTCTGGCTAAACTATAAAGGCAAAGTCTTGACAGTCCAAATTAATATCCGACCACACACTGTTTTAATGCAAACTGAGTTTGCAGGATGTGCATGAACTTACTGTCCCTCAAAAAAAACCAACCTTTTTTGCATGATCTGGTGAACATCTCTTCAGAATTCTGTAATGATAGTTGTCCACTCACCTCGATGAAGACTTGCAGTGCCAGTCATGGGAGAGTAGTTCCTGTCTGGTGCTAGTCTTTTGGAAGGTGTATGCTGTTTAGGACAGAGACAAAAATATCAATGAAACAGTCAATGACATATTTTGACAATATGAAAATAAATTGAAACATTTAGTCTTTAGACAAAAGGGTTAAAAACCACTGACATACTAAAGCCTTTATGTAACATTTGACACAGAAACCAAAAGTAGCATGTCAGCTGACCAACAAACTGATTGCAGTAGCAGTAGGCTTAATTGTAGAGACATTATTAAATTACACTTATTTACTCACACATTTGGTGTTGTCCATTTGGAGAGCTCTTTTGGCACTATTAAAGAGTAGTACAGATACAGTTCAAACACAATTCTGTGACTTCAGAAAAAAAAAACCTGCAGCCAGTTAACGTTGCTGCACATTTTTCTTTCTGTATTTTCCACCTCAGTTTAGTGGTCCACAAATTCATAACTGCTATTAGGATTTTTTTTTTT
>OMKK01062188.1:2413-27814 GCA_900302305.1 Polymixia japonica
GCTGCACTGCACACACACACACACACACACACGCACACACACACACACACACACACACACACACACACCACTATGTAACTGGCACTTTGAGCCCAATGAAGCCAAGAGCCAAGAGAAAACTTAGTCAAATATTCATTTTGGTGGTTTCCCCCATATAACTTAAATTGCTGCAAGCTGCAACATTTGGAATATGTTCTCTCTTAGAATTCCACATTTATAGGCATAAATCATGACTTAATGCTGCTTTTAAATAGTTACAGACAGGCGATTTATTCTTGGCTCACTCTGTATTTTGTGCAATAACATGGCCATCAATATGTGTGTGTTTTGTGTGTGTGTGTGTGTGTGTGTGTGTGTGTGTGCGCGCGTACGCGTGTGTGTATGTTTAGCAGGTTATTGCCAACAATCATTACTTGCTGACAACTCCCATTCATTCTGTTCTTTATTGTTCCTTTTTACGCTTTCTAAAAGTCTTGTCATTCGCACGCACGCATGCACACATGGGCGCACGCACACACCACACCAGCACACACACCACACCAGCACACACACCACACCAGCACACACATCACACCAGCACACACACCACACCAGCACACACACTTCGCCAAAGGCAGGATATGAGCAGAGGTATGTTGTAAGATGGGAGGAAGAAAACATATTTGCTCATACACTTGGCAGATGTAACCAGACCTTTGATAGCTTCTAGAGGTGTCGGGGCACAAACTTTGCACAACACCGCATGATTCAATTATACTTATGTCAGTCCCAACCAAAATTAAAAACAAATCTCTCTTGCTTGTTTTATCTAAGGGGGTTTTAGGTTCAATATGAAATATTCTACCAACCCTTTGCTGCCAGACCTGAACAACAAACTGCTAAAAGTTTCTCCACCGCCCAGGAGAGGTACAGTAAATACCCAGGAGGGAAAGTTTCTAGTGACGCACTGGCTTTATATTACAATATGTCCATCAGGGATAGCAACATCAGATTGGATTAGATTGCATTTTATTAATATTTAATTAATTTATTACTTTTTTTTTCTTTTTTTTAACTGGGTTGTTACAGCAGCAAACAATTAGGTTGTAAGGCAAGCACAGGACACTGTATAATAACTACATATAAAAATAAATAAACTATTACAGTAGATTATTACAGTAAGTGAAATAAATAAAGGAAAGATGATACTATACTATAAATTAACACGAATATTCACGTGCAAATGTACATTAGTATACAAAACAAAGTTTTGGACTAGTTAAGAGGGATTTACTCCTCTTTTTTACTTCTTTTCTTATATAGATAAATCATGTTTCTATTGGATAGGTGAATATACTTATTCTATTAAAGTGCTTTTCTATGTCCTTCAAAGAGACTGCATAACCTTTTTGTAGGTGGACTGGCTTTGTTGATGGATATTTTAACTGAAGATATTATATTTTAAATTAGAAGTATTCAAGTTTTTTTTGCATGAACAGGTTCATTTTGGACATTTTGGTTAAAACAAGGTTTTTCTATTTTATAATCTACAAACAGGTCTTGTATGTCTATGTATATACATATATATATATAGTTGGATTTTAGAAAATATTAATGTGTCTACATTTGTTTTTCCTCTATGAGTAAAAACGTGAATATTAAATATTTCAAAACTCCTCTGAATGCTGATTGTACCATACAATTCCAAACTCATGTAATGTGTACAGTGCATCTACTGTACATTGGACCAGTATCAGACAAACATACCAAAATTGCTCCCAAAAAGCTACTATTCAATCATCCATTTTCCAACAGTTCATCATCTTTATTCCTATATCTAATGGAATGTCCAAAGGGCTATTCAGACCAACTGAAAGCCACTCAGTTACTGAACGACAGTACTGTCAACCAGAGGCTTGTTAAACCGCAGAGGAGCATGTTTTCCTGTAAGGTTCTGGGACCATCGGCAGTTCAGGGGTGCACAATCCTGTGGTTGATCTGTGTGGCTAACTCCTGGGCCTCTGGGTTGCAGATGAAAGCCGTTCCAGTGATGTGTACAGGACAGGGGGAAGGGCTGAGACTGGTAAAGGCTTCAGCACACTTTATCCGTCAAACCTCACTTTCAAGACTTCGGTGCTCCAGAATCTCTTGTCCCGGGGGTTGTGGTTTCTGGGAGAGCAGCAGGGCACTTCCATAATGGCTTACTTCTCCCTGCCTTTAGGTTTGACAACAGCCAACATGTATGTTTGGCACCATACCAGTATACATCTAATAATGTCCTACCTTCATGAATCAGCGATTAAAATTAAGCCAACATTATTTTAGCATACTATCCGATAACAATAATAAAAGCTATAAGCAGTGGTGTAGTCTATTCCATCTGTCCCATTTCCTTGTTCTCCCACAGAGAACACCATAGATCTTGTGTGGTAGAGTTGTAGTACACAAGTCACCGACCTGGGAGTGGGGCTACACGAGGAGCAGTGTTTGACTTATGCTGACACATATGGATCTGATCGAGAGCGCAGATATCAGCAGACGCAGTGGAGCCATCCCTAGAATAGGACAGGAAGTGTTTGATGTGTCTGTCTGCTCCTGTTCTACTTGTACACTCACAGTGTGTGTGTGTGTGTGTGTGTGTGTGTGTATGTGTATGTGTGTGCACTACATCTTATTGTCAGGTGATAAATTATAAAGCTATATGTTAACGTAATGATTCTCCTAATTTGTAGGAACAGTGAAACAGGTAAGGCCCAACGGTTCTTTGCAATGCCATGATGAGACACTCAAGGGGTTTCCATCTGTTGGAGTTCCGTTTGGTGAAACCATAACAGCTTGGTAGAGGAGCCGCTGGATGAAATAATGGTCTTATGGAGTGTTATGCCATATTACATCAGTTTGGATTAGTTCATGGCTGTGTACTTTAAAGTCCCCCTCCATTCAAAAATGTGTTTTTCTTCTTGTTGCTGTTGTTTGACCTTCACTGTGCAGAATGATGTATGTGCAGAGTTTGACACTGGAAGGCTGTTTTCACATTCATCTGCTGAAAATGGAAAGTTTCTCTGAGCTCATTGAAAATCTAATTTTAAGGGGCGGGCCTACGAGCATGATTTGTGACATTACAAATAGTTAAATAGAGTCAATCCTGGTCCAATATTCAACTTACACAAGTGTGACGTCTTCTGTGAAGTAGTAAACTTTTGAAATGAAATATATTTGCATATTCATAGATTCTGGAATTTTTAATGAAGGAGAAGGAGTAGATGTCATTTTAAGAATTTTAACATGGTAATTACACTTTTTTTGTGGAAAAACCATATCAGACACAATATTGTTCCAAACAGAGTATTTTTATATGTTTTAATACATATCTGGAGGGGATCTTTAAATTTTACAAGCTTGATGTAAAAGGAGATACTTCCAAAAGGAGCGTTTTCCACAGATGTCTTTCTTGGCCATATGTAACATGGTAACAGAAAACATGAAGCAATCAGTGATTTATAATTTAAACAAGTTCTTCTTGTACATCAGACTTAATCTGTACTTTAGCAGGGAAAGACGAACTTAGCAAAAATATAGATTAAGACCAACAAGTAAGCACAAACAAACAAACACACACACAGACACACACGCATGCACACACAAAATTGCTTTAAAAGTTGTTGTGGCTGGCACTGAGCTCACATACCTATCAGCTGTCTCTAATCTAGCACCCTATACCATATGTGTATGTAAGGCTGTAATTAGTCACTCTAAATGGTTGAAGTTGTAGCCCTACAGCCACGCAGGAGGGAGTCTGTCTGTGCGGGTTCCTGTGATAAAAAGACAAGCATGGATAGTATAGGCCCTAATATTACACTGTACTTACCCTGTAATAAGAAGCTTGTGTTTGATACACCTTTTTAATTACAATTAAACACAATTTTTAAATACAAACATTGTTGTAGGTCTGAATACAATACTTTTTTTCTGAATAACCGCACGATCAACCGCAAGTATCTACTAAAATGTGTTATTTGGTATGATGTTTATTTTGTTTGTTAATTTAGTTTTGTAAGAGATTTTGTTTATGCATGACATTGTGAGGAAGGGGCAGGACTAGATCAGCTTTTGCTTCCTTCTGCTCCTTCTCGAACTCATATGTTTATCATTTAATGAAGAAGGTAAGATTACATTTTTATTTATTTATTTTTTTCTTTAGTTTATCCTTTTTATTGTGTTTTTATATGGTTGATTGTTCGAGAAAAATAAACTCAACTCAACTCAACTCAATGATAATTTACACATTTACCAACCCAAAATATTTGTAAGGCAAGGCAAGGCAAGTGTATTTATATAGCGCATTTTGTACACAAGGCAATTACAAGTGCTTTACACAAGATAATATAACCAATGTATACTAATGTATATAACTAACAGTGCGTTAAACGGTTAGTGTAAATGTATGGAGATGGGAATGTATGTATTTATCTGAAACAAATAATTCATTATCTACCACTAAAAATAAACCCACATTCACAGGAGTCTGCATACTCTCCTTCAACTGTAATAATAGTGTGTTGCAAAGGTTATTGATGAACCTCTAGATAAATGATCTCCACTCCAGTTCTGTAGTCACATCAGATACATGTAGTAAACTTATAACTACTGATGATACAGGACTTAATCATGTTAGTATGCAGTGATTATTCTTGTAAGTAGACTGCTAAGCGTTTTTTTTCTTGTAGATATTTTCGGACTATCTGTGGTTTTAATAATGTTTCAGAGACAAGCAGGGATTAGTCTCTAACTATTGTTAAATAATTCATCTTAACTGCAACATGATTAGCAATGATGGTATTGGAGTCACCTATAGTCTATATATTCACACAGTGCATAGACATTGTTATATTTTAGTGTGTGTAATCTGTTAGCCATTAGAGTTAGTGCTGAGGCATTATGTTGACACAATGGTTAAAATGTTGCTAATGGTGATTGCTTTATTTTACATATGACTAATCATTTTATTATGAAATTAAGAAATACAACACAGACTAGATAAACCCCAATACAGTACAGAGCCAACGTTACTGTATCCAGAGGATACAAAGGTCAAGAGAACAGAACATGATTTATTGATGGACCTTTGGTCTCTTGTTTTTCACAGCAGCGAGGAGTGAATTTTTCCTGTCATTCAGATCCACCAAAACGTTGAGCCAAAAGCACCCAGGAACACCATGTTCAGGTAGGCAACATTCTCTTTCCCTGAAGTTATGGATTTCTTCAAATGGCTAACAACAATGCTTACTGTGGTGGTTGACCTAATGTGATGTCATTTTGGTGCTTGGCAATTGTATATATTGCTCTCTTTGACTGGTCAGGCATTCACTGTAGGATTTATATAACATTTGGTGAACCTGAAAATTCATCTGGCTGAAAAAATCATCATGCGTCTCTTTATTTGTAGGATTTCTCTGATAGTCAGCATTTCTCTGCTGATATATGGCATCACAGCAAAGCCATATAAAACCTGGGTACGTACACATCACACCTGGCTGTCCACAATATGTTGTAGGGCAGGTGCATAATCATATGATAAATGATTCAAAATGACATATACGAGTTGGTCTGGTCACTCACCGGAATATAGGCAGCTTTCAAGTAATAATTACTTTTTACTTTTTTATCAGAATAAAGTTGCAGATGCAGCATTCCAGGATACTATTATGTAAGTTATGTAACCTCTAATTTCCAAGTGTAAAGATGAATATTAAGGATCCATAGATGGACTGGGAGAATATCAATTGATTAGATTTATTTACTGGTCCATTAGGATATTTGTTTTGTGCAGTGAGGCATACTGTTTAAGTGTTCACATTCAACATCATGACAGGACAACAGTGCAGATAATGGGCACTGCATACAAACATAGCAAATATGAACTACGCACGGACATGGTATCACACGGACAAAATCAAAGACACTGTCCTAATGGCAGTCAGGTTTACATACGTGTTGTTATCACGGTATCTGCCTTTTCCTCCCAGGACCGATGACCAGAAAGGAGACATGTCCTTGGGACTACAAGTGGAGCCTCCACAGGACATGGATGTAACTGACGATGACATTGACCCTAGCATGGCCATCTGGAAGAGTATGAAGGGCGCCGGACAGGATGGGCAGTACCTGAAAGCTGAAGAGGACATGGACGAAGTCTACCATCCTCAGCTTCAGAACCAAGACCCCTTAGTCCCCCAGAAGGAAGAACAAGACAACGATGAAATGTACCGTCGAGCGATGGAGGAGCTGTCTGGCTATCTCGCTCCACTCATGACTCAGGGCAACGTTGACACGGGAGTCCAAGTTCACATGAAACCAGAAGATGACGTGGACGACCTGTATCATGCTGACCCACGCTCACCCGTGCAGGGGAACCTCGCACCACTAGAACCTGAAGTCAGGGGTGATCCCAGGGTCAGAGTTCACGTGCAGCCAGAGGAGGACATGGATGACTTGTACCACGCTGACCAGCGTGATGCTGGTCCAGGTGATGCTGATGAATCTGCACAGGTCCATGCCAGAGAGCAGCTGCCTCATGATAGGCCCTCTCAGAGGAAGTACAGTCAACCTGAGGAGGACATGGATGATTTCTACCACAACTGATCCCTGAGCAACAAGTCAACCTGTTCAGTTTGTTATCATGCCCAGTCATGTAGAGATAAAGGTGTAACAGGTAAATACATTTCTCCCTTTGGAAGTGTTTTCGGTTGATGCTATGTAACACTCCTTCATGAGAATAAAGATAACTAAACCTTTCCTCAGTCATGTATTCTGATGAAAAAGGCACTTCCACACACACATCCAAGACAAAGAGAGAGAAAAAAAGAATTGTATGCATCGTCTAATGGATTTTATTATGAAAACCCAGACGTAATTTATTTACAAGAATGTAACAAAGTTTGCATTTGGAATTATACATTGTAGAATATTGGAAGGCTCAGATACTGCACTGAGTATTTACCAGAAAGGACATAAACAGGGATTAAATTCAGTTTCTGATGAATAAGCATTGTCAACATTAAGAATTTTACATAGAAATATTCAACCTTTCTTAATTTTTTCAAGGATTTCGACTTTTGTCTGGACATCTATTACATTTTTTTATGTGTTATGAAAAATGTGGAAATATGCAAAAAAACAACAACAAAACAAAACAGGCTGGCGGAATAATTTTTGAATTAGTGGATATTATACAGAAATAATTATCTCAAATATAGTCTAATACAAATTTGTGTGTGTGTGTCTGTTACTGTAATAGCTCAGCAGGAATGACCCCCTTCTTCAATATCAGGTTACCATAGAGAGCAGTCTCCCTGTGCAGACAGAACATACTCACTATCACATGTCAATACATTAGCTATGCGCTCTAAAAAATATTTTAGAAACACTTGTCATCATTGGAGCTGTGTGGTGTTCTATTATTTAAACAATCATCACATTTTTCTCAATTTATTTCTCTGTGAAAGACAGAGGGAGGACAGATCATTTGTCTTGTTCTGATATTATTATTACTATCTGATTTCTTCAAGCAATAGTTCTAAAGCTACAAATCAAATGTTGAGGAAATTTGCTATAGTAACAAGTGTCTCCCTTGTTAGTTACCTTTAACAAGCTAAACATGTAGGCTACTTCTGTACTATAGTATGCAGACACATAATCAAACATGCAGCTATTTCAAATTAAGGAATAAAGGAACTTCTTACCCTGTTGCCACGACAGCGTAGGCTTTCTTTGCTCGTTCATAGAAGGCAAACCTTTCCACTTTTTCAAGAGGAGCCTATATACAAACACAGCAAAACACAAATAAACAACCAACAGACTACAAACTTATATGTTAAGTTCCTGGATGCTGGTTAGATTTTGCTTTTTATTATTTTAATTTTACCTGCATCCATTCCACCTGTGTGTGTGTGTGTGTGTGTGTTTGCTTGAGAAAGTGAATGAGAAACGGTGTGTGAGGAATAGAGGGAGAGAGACAGAGGTTCTCTTACTTGGATGCCAGCCTGGTCCAGAAGTTGTGTGTATGTGTCCCATACAGGGACAGCCAAATATATCTGTTTGTCACTGTCCACTAGATCCATGACTGCAGCCTGTGACAACACATAATTACCTTTTCAAAGTAAGAGATCAATTTTAGGATATTTTCTGATAACAATGAAAAATAAAACACAGGAAAAGGTGACCACGATTGGAATCACCAAGAAATGCTACAGTGATTTAAGAAGGCATTGTCAGTGACCTACTGGAGTGGAAACGTATGTATCCAGCGGGAGCAGCTTCAAAATGGCATTTAAAAGTTGTGGAATTCCTAGACCTATGGCAGGATCAAATAAGTTTAATAATTTCAATATTATAATTACAATCAAAGAAATCCATCCTCCCCAAGAAGTTGAGGCATGAGGCCAAAACTATTCTCTCCTCAGACAAGATCCTCCCCTCTCTATTTTTCTTTAAAAATAGACAGATGCACATACCATCAGCTCTTATCTCCTTTGGACCGCAGGCACAAATGGAAGACGCTGGAAAATTTGCATCAGCAAGAACTAAAAAAACAAACAATCAATGACTTCATTGTTAGAAGCTTCTCTGTGCAGGCCTATGTTTATGTAATCCACACACAACACTGTCAAATTATCACTTTTGTTTCAGAGTAGCTGGGAGTTCATAATCATGTGGGATCACTGCCTGTTGATCTCCGCTCTGCTGATTTATTAGTGTGACGTATCATACGCCCTTACGCCATATGTAGCCCGTTTCAGAGGTCAAACAAGGACATACCCAATTCATCTCCGTGGCCCATTTTAGCCAGGGCATATAGCAGTTCTGGAGACAGAATAGAGGGAATTCCTTTCAACACGACCATACCAGCAGCTGAGGCGAAGAGGAAGCACAGTCAGTAAGGAAGTGAGTCATGGGATCAGAGCGCGGTCTGTGATTGGTCGGTTCGGGAACCAGAGCTGCCCAACACAAAACGTCCTATATACTTAAAACAGTCGTACGCTGTGTAGGAGTCTCAAGTATCAATTAATCTATATAGGAGCAATGAGACAATCCATATACATGTCTGGATACATATTTTATCAAATACAGAGTGTCACTTAAGTCTCAAACACAACATGTTACTAGGCTATTACAGAGTAAGATAGGCGCGGGTTCAATTATAATAACAGGATAGTTATTAATGATACAGGCCTATAGAGATAATATAATATACAATTATAATTATGAATTGTTATCGAATCTCATAAAACCACACAGGCCAACAAGGATATAACAATATAAATCGCTCAATCCTTGTAGGCCCCGACTATTGTAACGAAAAATCCGCCTGTTAAAGAATGTGGTAGGACTCGCACACCACGAAATTATGAAAGGAACACTCCTCAGGCAGAGGCTGCAAAAATATTTTTTATTTTTATTTGATTTAACCGTGCTCAGAGTGCAGAGTGTAAAAGTTCTCTGTGCAAAGAAATCAAGTGCAGACAAACGTTTCCATCACAAGATCATCATCAGTGTCGTCATCATCATCAGTGTCAGTCAACAGGTACACACACCTTTAATGGGCTATACAGAGGTGGTGCTAATGAGCTATATTGCAATGATTCAGCACTTAAGTCTATTAAAGGGAGGTACAGAGAAAAATAACATATTTCCAGGAGACACCTTACTTAAACAATGTCACTCATTCAAATGCATTAAGAGACATAACTACATATCTACACAACAACCAGGAAATAAATAATAACCTGTAAGGGCATCACAGTCACATTTTTGTACATCTCAAAACAATATAGCCTACTCATGATACAATTAAGATACTCAGTATTATGAAGGAGCGGGGCTAAGTACTAGAAAGCCTAGAATCGTCGTTAATTAAGCACAAAGGCTTGATCCTGTGAGTATAGTGCCAAGAGGTAGGCCTAATGTAGAGCTGGCATGGTCATCATCTGCCCTTACTCGCTTTTTAAGTCATTGAATTTTACTCAAGTGTTTATTAAAAGATTAGTTGAAGGGGAAGGCTTAGTGAAGCTAAAAAACAAGAAAAAAGCTACAAAGCCGGCACTAACTGAATTCTTATGAAGGGCATTAACCTCCTGGCTGTAAACATGACAACTAAAGTTAGCATGGATTGCATATAAACTACAATTTTATTTTTATTATATCTGTCTTGGTGAATTGTTTTCAAAACACTTAAAAAAGCACATTTGCAAATATAAACAGTGAAAATGTTATCACCAATCACCCAATAATATAGATAGATCTGCCTTAGTATCATGGCTATAGCCTAATAAAATAAAGTCAGTGTAACTGGACGGCCCTGTTCCAACCTATATGGGAAGGGAACTCAACCTGTCACTTTGCAGACGCATTACATTGCTCCAAGGTTTAACTTTGGCCTCATGTTGTTTCTGACACCCTCGGGTGGGCATAATTCAAAGCAGAGACCAGTGAATGTGTTATTCCGACCCAACCACTGGTGCCAAGAAAGTGAGATAAGGAAAATATTTGCCAGATGAAAACCATTCCACATTGCCCGTTTCATCTGACCCAGGCCGACTTTCAACTGGATGGCAAAAATGCTGAGGAATCATTTCCCTGGCCGCAGATAACCTGGTTCAATAAATGTATGAGATTTGCAGAAAAATGCCCTTCTAAAGATCACAATCTGATCTGGTTGGCGCAGAGGTAACACACGCTTTTATGCCATTGTTACTAAGGGTGGGTTCAGCTTCATATTTTCTCCTCTCGATCAAGTTATAATTTATAGGAAAATAATTTGCTTTGTGTAAAAGTGTGTGGAGCCGCGCTCCTGAAAGCGGCTGAGATCGGAGAGGAGCGTGAGACGGACAGAGACTGAAGAGCAGAAGAAAAGGCCCCGGAGGAGCCAAGCCTGTCTGTTGGTTTGAAAGCCCCTTTTCTCCCTCTCTGGACCCATGCTGCTCCCTCTTTAGTTCGGCGTCTTTAAATGAGTTTATCACGCTATGAGGGTCTACGCTGCCAAAATGTAACGTTTTGCCCCCTTTGTCTGTGTGGAGAGCCTCAATTGGGTCTACATTTATTATTTTGACCTTTCGGTATCCTCAAAGCGGACTCTCTTTTCGGCCTTCTCGGCAGACTTTTGTGCCTCCCCACAGAGTGGGGAGACGCGTTTTTTTCTCTCCCTTCAGAAGTTTTGTTCCAGGGGCTGACAAGAAAGCAAGCTCCAGGGGAATATTGAATGAAAATAAAAATCAATTAGGCCATGGCCTTGTGAAGATATGGGGCGCCGTCGTGTGAAGAAATCCTGAGATCAGAGAAAAAAAGGTGCCTTTCAGATGACTGGAGTGGCAAAGAAAGCACACATTAACCAAATTAGTTCTGGTGTTTTCGTTACTTTTGAAGTGGGATGGCCCCTAACTGTTATAGTTTTATTGTTGATCGAATATTTCGCGCCAGATAATGCATCCATTAACACCGGGCCAATAGGGTATTGATACCAAATATCTAAAACGAAAGCTAATAATAAGAAAATCACAGCTTAATAGATTTTTGTTAACGTCTCCCTTTTCATTAGAACACAGTAGGTTTAGTTACTGATAAAAGTAGGCTATAGGTTACATTTCTGAGATGTCAGTTTAATAACTGTACGTGCTAGTGATACAGCTCTTAAAATGTTTCAGCTTTACAGCTATAGGATTTTGTTAAAACTTTCAACCTACAGCGCATGGATGAAGTCAAAGACTTTTTGTTTTGTAGGCCTATCATCTATCACTAATTTTGGATTTACTGGAAACTAATGACACCCACCAAATAAGCATATTGTCTATGGTGCAGATAAATGGTCTTTACAGTAGGCTACAGAAAAAAAAGATTCGCTCACATAATGCGAACTGATCAAAACGTCTTTGAGATCTCATGGGCTGCCCTGCATAATCATAGTGATAAACGTGGCCTTACTTAAAAAAAAAAAAAAAAAAAATAGTGGTAGGTCTATTTTCAGTGTAGATTGTTTTTCCCTTTTTCATGAATCTATAATTATAAACCCACACTTGAGCTAGGATACTCAACAAAGTAGTCAGGAAACTAAGGTCAGTATCCTTTGGAAGGCCTAATGATTTTCATAACAGTTTAATGACGTGACCTTATAACCATTAATAACATACATTTCAGATGCAGAAAATATTAACTCTACTCTTCCTCGCCGTTAGAGACACGCTCTCGCATGACCGCATACAATAGCATACTAGCTCCATCTAGTGGTGTACATTTATTAATGTAGTGTTTTCTTGATGGATATGTGAACTTGCTTTCAAGGCTTTTGGTATGCAAACGATGGACAAGTTAGAGCAGGTCAGTGGGTTGCATAACAAATGATAACAATTTGACCAGCTCCAAATTTTATCCAATTGATAACTGCTAACAATCACCCAGATTTTAAGTTAGTCATCATTTCAAAAGAGTGAATGTTATACATCCTCTAGAAATGAAACACTTTCCTGAATCATTAAAACCACCTCACCTGATCTTAGAACCATGAAGTAGGAACGGTTTAGTCTTTGAAACAATCAAGTGTTTGAAATGGTACGGTTTAGTCTTTGAAACAATCAAGTGTTTGAAATGGTACCTTTAACAAACAAAACACAGAGGCTTTAGAAGCACTACTTCAATCTGCAGCAATACTTCTAAAAATATTAAAGTCAGGATAGATTTTTATTTGCAAAATGTACAGAGGAAAAAAGGTGTTGCCCCCAAAATGTGGGTATTGGTTTGAAATTGAAAATAAAAGGCAAAGTTGGTATTAGTCTTCAGGGCCGATACCTCCTGTTCTACTATTGGCCTTGAAAAATCTATCAGTAAGTGCTCCCATACAAACACGCAACACTACTCTATGCTGACAGCATATGATCGTAATACTGTACATACACAGTAAGGGCTGAACTATGACAAGACACTCTTGTGTGCTCACTTGTGTCAAATCCTAATTTTGCTTAGTTTGCATCTTCCACTGGTATTGTGATTTTATGCATGATCCAAGTTATGATGACACTCAGTTGAGATTAGGAAATGACCCATTGATATCAGGACTGTTGCACTCCTGGCCGAGTTCTCAGTCAGCCTTCCTCTAACTCTACTTGTCTTGGAAGCTGGCCTTTCTCTTCTCCACAAAGGCGGTCATGCCTTCCTTACGATCCTCCTGGAGGGACAAATACCGACATAAAGGTCAACCTCAAACTGTTACAGTCAGTAGATCCATCTCAATCACTCGCTCCCAGATGCACACGTCTACTAACCGTAGCAAAGGTAGCATGGAATAACCGTTTCTCCAACCGATTCCCCTCAGCCAAAGTCAGTTCATAGGCTGCAACCATAGATCAACAAGTCAGAGGGAAAAAAAAACAGTTATCCAAATTGTAGGCTGGTTAGTTTTGAGTTCAAACAAATTGCCTGAATAAATTCCACACACCTGCGTTCACAGCCTCCTTAGCCATGGAAGAGACCAGCTTGGAATTGCCAGCAATTTTCTCCCCACACTTAATGGCTTCTGACACCAGTTGATCCACTGGACAAATTTTGCTCACCAGACCTGAGAGATACAACAGCTGCTGAATCTGTACATATACGTGTACACATGTACTGTATGTGTGTCCAAGTATCAATCATTTTATAATCAATCAAAACAAATATGTAGCTCGATCTTTGATCTTACTATACACAATCGATTTTTCAGTTGCATTAATCAATTCCAATTAAGCAATAATTGGAGACTTCCATCCCTTTTTCTGTCTGCCTTTCCATGCCTTCAGGCCCAGTCTCCTTTCAATGTCTGAAAAAGTCTGTTACCTGACTGCTTGGCTTCTTGAGCATTAATCTTATCTCCTGTTAATACCATCTCCATGGCCAGGGATTTGCCCACTGCACGGGTCAACCGCTGAGTACCACCCGCTCCTGCCAATGGAAAGAAAGAAGACTTTTGATCATGGCAACAGTCAGCCACTAGATGAACATCCACAAATAAGGCAATAAAGCCTACATCGAAAGGATGAGAGATGGGAGGATGATTTACCAGGAATTGTCCCCAACAGGATCTCTGGCTGGCCAAACTGAGCCTTCTCTCCAGCATAGATGATGTCACACATCATGGCCAGCTCACAGCCTCCACCCAGCTAAAACAACAGGACACAAGTAAAAATAGAGAAACAGCAAGTATGAAAACAAATGAGATTTTCACTCAATGAGCTTGTCCATCGGCACCTTTGGGTCTCGTGTTATTCCTAAGATTATCCTAGCAGAGTCTGTTTGGTAAAGCGTCAGTAGACTTGTTGGAAGATACTCACAGCAAAGCCATTCACAGCAGCAATCACAGGCTTCTTCACTGTGGACACTCTGTTCCAGTGTGCCAGGAAGTTCCCGCCATAGCACTCCTGGAAGGTTCGGTTCTGCATCTCTTTGATGTCTGCCCCCGCTGAAAAAACACAGAAGTTCAACGGGCTACTTATGAACACTGATAATATTTTGGTATAATCAGCATATTTACATAACTCCCCATGAATTCCCATATGGAACGTAGATTTAAAAAAAAAAAAAAAAAAAGCCACAGAAGCATGTAAAAACATATACATTTATCTCACCTGCAAAGGCTCTGTCACTGCCTGTGATGACAATAGCTCCGACATCTCCATCAGCTTCGAAGGTATCTAGAGCCCTTCCCACCTCCACCATCAAGCCATCACACAGAGCGTTGAGAGCCTTAGGCCGGTTCAGTTGGATGAAGCCAACATTCTGTTTCTCACCACGCTTTTCCACCACAATATATTCATACTGACCACCTGCATAAACACAAAATCCAACAGAGAGAGAGAGAGAGCCCTATGAATCAGCCCCTCTAGAGATACTCTGAACTGAGCATCCTAACTTACATCTGACTCCATGTAAACATGCAGAGGAGATACGTAGGCTACTGAGAAAAAACAGCACTATATTATCATTTTGAATATTGGATGACCTCAACAGAGAAAGGTTCTGGGATTTATATATATTGATTCTGACTAAATTGTGGTCTGGCCTTTGCTGTGACTTTCCTTGGCTCAAGACTCCTTTGGGGCAACTAATAAAAAAAAATCCACTGACATAAGTCACTATGGACCACCAAAGTGGTCCTGAGCTGACCTATCCCAATGAGCCTGCAGATAAGCACCGACCAAGTCAAGGGTAAGACCTAGTTAATCATCAATAAAGTGTGAAGAAACAGCCCTGGAAATCTGGAGTCAAGGTCTTGAAAGATCACGTGTCCTTGATCCCTTGTGGACCAAAGGCAACAGTCAGTTAGAGATTCAAGAAAATACAACTGCGAATTGCATGTAAGATTGTGTTTGCTAAATATGTCGACAGAGATACTCATCTCTCATCGTCATTATAGTGGCCAACACTTCAAACTGATGTCAAACTTCAAATGCATGTCTTGCACCAGATTACCATCCAACCAAGCAGACACAAAACAAACGTAAAGCTTAACCTTTATTGGAATGAGATCTGTTAGATAGCATCGGCCCGCTCCCCAATGGCAGCAGGTTGAGAAGATGCAATTGCTAGCCAGCAAAGGACACCAATCAAACATTTTTGAAGCTAAAACTACCTAGACGGCTGGCCAATTGTTGACAGGGGACTGTGCAGCCTGCCTGTTGTGAACATGCGTCGCACATTCCGTGACGCAGGTGACATTGTGGCAGGGGCATTGTCTGCTCCTACATAACATTGAGACACAGGTTATTAAACACATACCTGAAGCGTATTGGCGTGCGGCAGAAATAGTGGCTGGGACTGCTTTTGCGGGCTTCAAGAGCAAGGCAGCGGTTCTGCAGAACAGGGCCATGGCAGCGAGGACGAGGTTGTTGTCAATGAACTTACTGCTTCTGCGTCTTCTTCTTTTTGGCGATTTCTAGTGGTTGACATCCAACGTCAGGGTGCATTACCGCCACCTACTGCACCCGGAGGGTGAGCCAAAGGGTTAACATAAACTCGTTATTAATTAAATTGCTCATATAAAATTAAATAAAGCCTCGCCTATTGCGTTACTTGTTGTGCCACCAAGGATTTCTTGGTTATGTAATGTAATTCTAGGATGTGTTTCACAGTTGCATGTTTTCCGATGTGCTTTTGGTGTGCGGGTTTATAATTGACAGTTGACCTATAGGTACTATTTTATTTTCGAAGGGAAACCCCGCATCATTATCATCAGCATCAGTTTAAAAACAAAAAAGGACCACAACTGTTGAATGTGTTTGAAAAGATCTCCGAAACCAAATCACAAGACACTAATTAACCACTGAAACACAAGAAATTCTAGCGAGACATCACCGCCGTGGGCGCGCCGCGCGCTCCAGAACACACCTCAGTGTGCGCGAGCCTTGCTCGTCCGTCATCGTTCCATCGTTTCATCGTTCTATTGTCCGAATGTCAAAACATAACATAGAGACAATCCAGGTGGTTCTCTAAAGGTAAGTCCGAACTACAGCATGTGAGTATATTCGGTTAATTTGAGTGGGAGTCGATTTACGATTTACTAAAGGTGTGATCCTGCTTATCATCAATCGGCTAATTTATTCAGAAATATGGTAAAATGAGCATGCGTTCGCCTAAACCCGTCGTTAAGAAATAATAACGTGGAATAGTGAAAATAAATTCCCGTTTTACACGGTTCGATGACGTTTTGATGTTGACGTCCCTTAGATGCTTAAGTGAAATTCAATAATGCATTTAAAAAAAAATCGATGATTCCCGTTTCATCATGTTTATTAAAAAAAAGTAGGCGATTATCATGATTTGCCTTTAATTTGTATCATCTAGATATTGAATATTATTTCATATGTCAACGTCGGGAGAGCCATTGTCTCAGTTGATCTTGGGCTTTTATTTTCAAACTGACCTACTTTGATAGAGAGCAACCTGCAACATCCGAACCCCATATTTGTCTTCATGAGAACCATATTTCCAAACGAGACATCGAACACTTAATGAAACATGTATTAGTTTCCCTTTAATCTGGGCAAGAGGGCGTATCACGTTTACATTTTAAACGTGTCCGTTACAATATTGAGCACAGAGTACATTTCCATAACCAGTAGCTAGGTTACAGCTACTACACAGACAAGTCTGAATGTTGATCGTTAAATAAAAAGCATCCAGCTGCTACTCAACATATACTCAAAATATGCACGAAAATGTCATGATAGGCTAACCTACTCAAAACAGACGGACGATTTGTTAGAGGGACGCATGATTTGGTCTTGCTTCCAGTCTAACTAAAACACACAGACCTACACACTGTAAAAGAGCAGTCAAAAATAATACAAACAGAGGTTTGACCACTAATACACAGGCGAGAGAGGGGGTTGTGTGTGGCTGTGAAGTGGCTTATAAAATTAAATACAATTCTTTTTTGAAAATGTTAATTGGAAATAAAAGCCACAGAATGAATAAACAATTATTTTAACATATTGCTTTTGTAAGTGAATATGTGATGGAGGTCATTCACAATTCCTACATATTGACATTCTTGATCTAATCCGTCATGAAGTTTTGTCGGCAATACACCCGATTGCAAGCCCTTGCTTGTAGTCTTGTAATAGCAGGGGCGGCTTTATTGGCACTTTTCACTGGGCAGCACCCAACTCAAATTACCTTCTTGCACGCATACCCTAATAATCACAACCTCGGGTGAATATTACGTGACAAAATGCTATTTTGTTATGCTTCTGAGGTTGTCACCATCACGTCGTCCTATCATCCACAGACAGTTGCACAGATAGCAGTGATGAACCAGGTGGCCGCAACATGCTGGATGTGCCTTCTCCTCTCCGCATTCCTGTATGAGCCTGTCCTGTCCAAGGGTGGTCGTGGAGGCTCCCGGGGGTCCTCGCGAGGCACCTCCTCTCGCAGTTCAACGGGGGGGAACTACCGTGGAGGAGCCTATGGAGGAACTCGCTCTCGCTTCAGGGCTGCAGGGCGTTCATCCCCGGTGAGAGTGGCAGCTGCAGCTGCAGCAGGGGCAGCAGTGGCATTAACAGCTGACAAATGGTACGCGTCTGCCTACCGGCGCAGCAAGGATGACAGCTCAGAGGACGAGTTGGATTACTACAATAGGACCAATTACTTTGATGCCCAAAAGTCAACATCAACTAAAAATGCATCACTGCTCACTCAAGTGCTTTCTATCATTATTGCGACATTTTCTCCCAAGTACGGATACTTATTGGAAAGTATATTGTAGGTTTTAGACTACTTCATAATGTGCAACGAATTTCTTGATCACCATTGATTTAGTCTAGTCTAAGTTACTGCCCTGGACTGCGATATAATGCACAGGACTGGCTAGGGGCCTGTGTTGTGATAGCCATTTAGTAGTGCAACACAATGGTAATCAGACACCTCACTATATTGTAGATCTGTACACATATGTAATCACATATACCAAATGAAAAAAAAAGTACATTACCACAGAGCATCCATAGTGACATTTCATCTTTCAAAAACCCAACCATTTTTTTCCAGATTTACTCTAGTCTGTAGAATAGAAATTGCAGCCACATAAAATGCTCAACAGTATTTGTCTCCCTGCCAAATGTTTGATACCCTGAAAGAGATTCTCATAAAGTAGTCAACATATAAAAACGTAACTATACTATCACTATTGTCTTATGAAAAGCTTTATTTTCATAATGTGCACATAAATATGCAAACTGTACTGCCAGCATTATTGTTCACTACTATTAATGTGAATTTCAATTACTACAACTTGTAAATAGTTTTAGACACTTTAAGGTTTTGGTCTAGATGGAGAAGCCCAGACAGGCTGTCGTGTCATTGTCTACATAGGTTACATTTTATACAAATATTAATTTCAGCTGACATTCATCCCCAAAGCTTTGATAACAGAGATTAATGCATCTTTATACAATCCCAACATCCAAGTTAGCACCGCCAGTATTGAGCCTATTAAATAAAAACTGTTATATGTACCTTTGGACCCTCCAAATGGGATTTTTCCTGCTCTTTAAAAGCAAAATAAGCACTGTGGTAATGAAGTGAGCACAGGTCACCACATGTAAATGATACCCTTTACCCGCAAGTATTATGACCAGACCGTGTGAGGCCATGGTCAAATGGGGGGTTATGTGTCAAAGGCAGGGTTGGGATCAAAACCAAAACAAAACTGCTGCTCTCATTGTCATCCATGTCTCTGAAGGTTGTGCAGGGTCTCTGAGTCAGTCCAACCTTCCAGAGGAGTGTTTCACCTGCAGTAGACACTCAGGAGCAACAGACTGTTTCTTATCTATATGTGGACTCTATTATATGCTATACAATACTGGAGTGAAAACAAGATTCTGTACATAATAAATACAAGTTTTATTATCGCTCTGTCTTTATGTGAATAAACACCCCTTATTTACACTGTGTAGCGTGTGCTTTATTCATTTCACGCGACCAGAAAAAAGTGCCACAGTGATCAAATACATCCCCTAAATGTTTGTAACAATTTTGAGGGTCATATCTGGAAGAGCTTCCAGGCTGAGGACAAACTGGTAAAGTCCCCCAAAAGTCTTTGCTTATCTTTAGTAGAAATGGCTCAAGTCAGTCCAGCAGAACCCGTCCCAGCTCTCCTTTCCTGAAGGCTCTGATGAAATCGTAAGCTGCTGCTGTGTAGTTTGGAATTGTGATGGTTATGTTACCTGAAGGAGACAAGGACCAAACATTCCATGATTATGCTCATTTATAAGACTTTCACGCACACCACTGTCTTGTCTTGTGTGCAGTGTGCTTCAGAAGCAATAACAACATTGTGGTAGGCTACAAACAACACTTGGAGTAACACCCAACCCAAAACGCAACATACATTACTGTAACTGGGTCTTCAATGGTAGCAAAGCAAAAAATGCTTAATAGGTTGCTTGCTACCAAGCACTTCAAATGGTTTGTTTCACCTTTCAAAAGCTTCTGGTCTGGTAACCACATTGGTGTTAGTTATAATACATGAATGAGGTAAACGTAGCTAGAATGGCGGAGGTCTTCAAATACACTATGAACTGAATGTTACTAAATGGTGTTCAGTGATGTCACAGATTATCAGTATTGTAAAGAGTTTCTTACCCACTCCAGTGATGGCTTTGACCCGTTGTGTCTTGCCTAGTTTTACGGCAATGCGTTTGAGGACATGCTGGATGTCGTCGCAAGGCTCGCCGAGGTCATATTTCTCAACATAACTACACACGAACCACACACACACACACACAAACAAACACACGCACATACACAAAGAAATTAGTATATTGACAACATTAAAGTACAGTCTACAATAATGTAGGGGAGAAAATTCTCACTTAAACTTTTCCAGCCTGTTCAGAGAATACAGTAAGTAGTCAGCGATAATGTCTTCACCCACTAAATGGTCCAGTATAGTTCCTGGGAAAGAGAAACAGAAAAATATTACAAAATATTGGAATAAACACTTTGAGCCAGGTATGACAGAGAATTGGACTGAATGTAATACTTGATCATTTCCAGTAGGTGTCCCTAAATGACCGTAACTTTTTCCCTTCTTTCTGTTTCAACTCACCACATAAAGCCAGCTTCATGCCAGTCTCAACACTCTCAATCTTAGGAGGCAGGACTCCTGGTGTGTCCAAAAGGTGCATGATGGGTCTCTCACACACCTAAGGACAAATACCAAAAACTCTATGATAGCCGCAATCACATATGCACATATACAACATTCCCAATTACAATCACAAGTACACACGTGCACGCACACACGTGAATTCTACCCATTTTAATTTATCTGATTGTTGTAGTCTATGAGTATGATGCTTACTTTTATCTGATTGCTACACAAATAAAGTTAATTATTATTACAACACCAACCTGAATTCTTGTCAAGACTGCTTTGGTTATACCTGGCTCCCCGCCCACCCGAGACGCACGGCCTGAATCAGATTATGAAAACAATACTTGTTAGAATGCCTAATCAAAAACCTTTTGCTAAACATGATCGAAAACCATTACGCAACAATTTTGTATACCTTTTTTCAAATTTGTTCTTCTCAACGAGTTGATAAGCGATGACTTTCCCACATTTGGCACCCCAATCACCATCAGGCAATAATTTGTATCCTGAAAGTTTCATTAAGATATATAATAGGTTAAAAATGTTACCAAAATATTGTCATTTCCCTTTCACTATGCTCAAAATTTAAGTACAGTTAAGACATATTTATATAGATTTATTAAAAGGTCTAATGTCTTTTTCTTTCGAAATATATAATTATTAAAGATTGCAATATACAAATAAAAAATACCACATTGCACACACTGTGAGCAGCTTCGTAAGACCATACAGTAGTTAGAACAAGGGCAAGAATCCCCAGCTCAATAATGGTATTTGTAACTTTCATTTGTCAGTAATTAAAGTCAAAATTAAGTGGTAAATACAATCACAAAGTCATTTTGGATAGGCACACCTCATCTCTATTAAAGCGTGGTTTGCTCTCAATCAGCTCTGTCACCATAGGAACCAGCTAGAAGAGACAGAAGGTTATATTTGGAGATTAAATCTTATACAATCTCATATGACCATTAATTTTGGACAGCTTCTAATGGCCGAATCTCAAATGAAGAATGCTCTCACCTTTTTCACGTTGTCATCTGTCTGCTTTAGACAGTCTGTAAAGAGAACATTGCCTACCCCATTTCTCTCTAGCTGCTTCAGGACTCTCTGCAGGGTAAAATGTAAAATGAGTATTTTCTATGTTAATAAATAAAATCTGTTATATGAACAGAAGAGTCACCATGCTCAGTTAGCAGAGCAAGGTCTGAGAAAATTGCTTGATAGTAAGGTAATAGGCTTAAAGTACCTGCTTGCTTGAGAGATCAGCCAGGTCCATCTTGTTAAGAACTAACAGGTGAGGTTTCACATCTAGACTCTCCTGAAATAGAGGATTTCTTCCAGAGAATGGGATTTGCTAATGTTAAAGAAAAGCATTGGACCTAAACAACATGACATTTCCACATTCTCTCCACCTCTGCGGTTTCCTGGTAGTATGATGCAGCCCCAGCTCCCTCTTATTCAGTGGGGGTATAGTCATGTACAGTAATTTGATTGATTTATACCTGTACTGCAGATTTGGCCTTGCAGGACCGTCAGACATGCGATATTTATCTAATGTACAATATCTGATAGTTTATCAAAAACTGAATACGTTTATATGTTAGACTAAACTTGTTATAAAAAGTAAATTGGCATTTTATCCCGTTAAATCCTACAGCACCGATAAAAGGATATTCTGGCATCATGGATTTCTATAATGCAGTCCACATTCTTGAGGTTGGCTTTCATCTGCCTGAGTCCTGCAAATGGTATTGTCAGTAATCATTTTTGCACTCGACTATATTAGGCCTAATATACATTGGAACATCCCAGCCTGGTTTGGTAGCCCCGATTAGTACAATTCTTGCAAGAATGGTTTATCCTAAAATGAAGTAAAGTGTTGTTTACTTTAGCTCCCTTCACACTATAATAATAATAATAATAAACTTTATTTACAAAGCACCTTTCAAGCAATGCGCACAAGGTGCTTAACAAAAACAAAAACAAACAAAAAACAGTAAAATAGTGAAGTAGTAAAATGAAAAGACAGTAAAAGCAATATAAAATAAAGGATATTAAAAGTGCAGCTGTAATGGGTAAAACAATCCAAGGCAATACGATGGAGTGCAATAGTGTGTGACTGTATGCCCGGACAGTGTATCAATGAAGGATTTGGAACCAGTCGGTGACGGTCAAACAACCAATGGATGAATGGGTGAAGTGCAACTATCGCTAGCTCAGTTAAACGTACTTCTACTCAAACCCAAATACGTTTTATATAATCATGAAAACAAATCTTGTTAAGGTTTGGACAAAGCTCTTTTTAGTAACTTGCTGGCAGATAGTTAAACACACCTTTAGCCATGTGTCCTGGGAACCAATGTGCGACTTCACGCTCACCAAAGTCGAAAACCGTCCGAAATGTCCCGGCATTACGGAGTGCATGGTACAGTTTCATAGTTTATGGAAACTTGAGTTAAATACGCATGCCTTTGATATGTACGAGAAATTGACCTATATTTATTTTGCAGTACAAGCAGTGCCCGTACTGTGTTACACTATTTACATGCCGGCCGGAATCTGATGTCACACAGAGTCGGTTCCGCTGGAAAAGTGCACACTTCCTTTTATTTGTAAATTCACTAAGTGCACAGCTGCTGTGGGGGGGAGAGAGAATGAAGAGGTTATTTACACACACACACACTCAAAGACATACAGGGTGTAACACTTCCCCCCAATAAAATGGCACACAGTGGGGTCCAAAAGTCCTCTATCACGATCTGTTTGTTTTTATCATTCATCAAAAAGTAACACAAAATATTGATATAGCTGAGGAAATGGTATTGTTGTACAAATGAATCCTTGCACACACAATTAAACGTCAATGAGAGCAGTTATTTCACAATGTATTAAAGATTTATTATTGCAATATGGACAATCATACAGACATCAAGTGCTGCATACAAGAGATTCTCAACTCTCTTTGTGCAGTAAAGGTATTTATACTGGTGTACAACTTGCTAATACATATGGAATTGTATTTCTTATGAATATGACATCAGCACACACAAAGGGAGCTGGGTGCAGGTGGGTTATCACAAAGTTTAGCTTCTTCTTATCGGTTAACCTTGCTCCCTGAACACCCTGTTGCTTAAGCTAGAAAATAAGTGGCAAAGAAGTCCAAATATGGTCTAAGACATTTCTATACATTTATTAAAGGCAAGGCAAGGCAAGTTTATTTGTATAGCACATTTCAACAACAAGGCAATTCAAAGTGCTTTACATAAAACATTAAAAGTATTAACACAAAGTGCAAAAGAAAGACATTATAAAGGGTTACATTATGGGGTTACAAAGGTTACATTATGTCATCACACAGCAACCTAGAGTCAGATTGGATTTTTCCCTCACAGGTGGCACCGCCCACTGGAAAACTATTGGCTGCGTGTTGAAAGGTCAGCGACTGAAGGGGTCGAAGTTGAATTTGGTTGAACTTTAAGTGTAGCGGATCTGCGCGTGGTGCGCTACTCTGGTCAGCGCAAAATGTCTCTCCAATGAAATCAATTGTGAACCACTCCTGCGCTTATAATGTAAACACCGCTTTAGTCTCACAAGGTTTGTTACTGGAATCAACTTTATGAACAAGAACATACTCATTAGCAAGCACAGCGGCCTCCACCAGTTTAGTTACATCACTCAGATAAATGGAAACTACCACCAGCACAGTTTTTCATCTCTTCAAGAAGAATAAATTGTCTCAGTTGGTCTTTAGTCTCAACCTTTTGAGATGTGCACCATTTGTCAAACAAGATTTCCTTTTCTTTGGCAAATTCCACATCTGTTTGCCTGTGAACAACAATGTCTGAACGTAGTGCTGCCAACGTAGTGCTGAGATTTTATGTCACGCAACAGGAAATAAATGTCAGTTAGCTGACGAGCAGCCATATTTTGAACAGTAGTGAAACTCTAGACTAGTGCCTTTTAAATTACTGCTATGACTGTAGGTGGTGTGTAAAACAAAACAAAACAAAACAAAACACGTATGTCTGTATCAGGTAAACACGTATCAGGTTGCAGTGCATTGGTAATCAGTAGCACCAGACACTCAAAAAAAGGCAGGCAGAGCAAAACAAGCGCACTCCAGGAAGGCTCTGTTAAACATTGGGTGTGTATAGGCTACCTTCTATGCTGGCTCTAAATAGATTTTCAATCAAATAAAGCATAGTCTGCCATTAAGTCATCATAATGTCCAAAAACATGCAGGTTAGGTGAATTGGAGACTTATTGCCCTTAGGTATGAATGTGTGTGAATGTATATGTCTGTATGTCTGTGTGTCTGGATGGATGGATGTTAGGGTTAAATGTGAATGTGTTGTGTTAATGTGTCGAGGTGGATCTTCCGGATCATGAGAGGACGCTGGCCTGTATTAAGAGCCGCTTCTCAAATCTGAGTCACAAGACTCAGATTGCCTCACTGTGTAACTATGTGACTGTGTATGTAAAGCGACCTTGGGTACCTAGAAAGGCGCTATATAAAATAAAGGCATTATTATTATTATAATAAATACTTTGAATCCATACATTCAGTGAGAATCTTTTTTGTAACAAGAGAGCATTGGTTTGTTTAAAGGTGCCATCTGTAAAATTGGCACATTACTGACCTCTAGTGTTAGTGAGGTGAAATACACTAACAAACCAAAACAAGAAGCACAGTGTTCCGGCTTGCGCAGGCTAAGGGGAGGATATGTTTGACGGGCCGTCAAAGT
>OMKK01062196.1:2229-22885 GCA_900302305.1 Polymixia japonica
CAAACCGAGGAGGACTTGAAGGTAGCATACGCCTACTGGATATAATACGCTCAAAGGTCGGAAGTCGATCGTTTAGTGAATGGGCAGCACTTAGAACATTACGTATAGACTTTTATCCAAATTATATTATCAGCATGTATATTCTTTATACCATACTTGCAGGTTTGGCAAGTTTGCTGTTATTACTTTACGTGAGGAATCCTTACTTTTTTAAAGACTTGGGCTATGCAATCACTTGCCTTCAGCTCGGTGTTCGACTCTCCAGATTATCAAAACGCATTCCGTTCTACAGCATTTTGGATTGTTTTCTTGATAAAGTTGCGACGCATCCGCATAAACCATTTATTATTTTTGAGAAGAGCTCCTACAGTTACAGAGACGCCGATAAACAAAGCAATAAGGTGGCCAGAGCTCTGTCGGCGCAAACCAACGTGAAGGAAGGGGACACTGTCGCCCTCCTTCTGGGCAATGAGCCTCTCTATGTGTGGATCTGGCTTGCTCTGGCCAAGCTGGGATGCACAGCTGCTCTCCTAAACTACAACATCAGATCCAAATCCTTGTTGCACTGTTTCTCCTGCTGTGATGCAAAGGTTCTTGTTGCTGGTGCTGGTAAGCTGGTAGGAGTCTAGAAGCCAACCGACTTGGTGATATTATTCTCCATGAGATACTTATGTGAAATGCATTATTATTTGACACCCAATTTCTTATACAGTTCAAGTTACACTAAGGACGCTAGACTATGTCATATGTAATAACCTATTATTTTTCCTGCCTGTTTCTCTCAGAGTTACAGGGTGCCGTGGAGGAGGTGTTGCCCTCCTTGCGTGAGCAGGGGGTCCGCGTGTTTATCCTCAGTGAGCGCTGTGACACCGAGGGCATGGAGAGTCTCTCCGACAAGATCCAGCAGGCCTCGGACGAGCCTCTGTCACCTCAGCTCAGGGCCAACACCACCCTCATGAGCCCCGCACTGTACATCTACACCTCAGGAACCACAGGTGGACGTAACAGCATCTCACATAATGAAGAGTAGCTCATTTTAGATCACGCGTCGTTTGCAGGGCGTAATCTTGACCTAGACCATTGTTTAGAGATAGAACAATGGGCATCTTCAATTTCTCACGGGCGTGTTATATTGTACAGGACTTCCCAAGGCTGCTGTAATTAACCATCAGAGGTTGTGGATGGCATCCGCTCTTCAGTTTTTAGCTGGCGTCCACTCAGACGACGTCATTTACACTTACCTGCCCCTCTACCACTCTGCCGGCTTCCTGATAGGACTCTGTGGTGCCATAGACAAAGGTAAAGGACTTACCATTGCAAGGGCATTTCCCGTTAAACATAACCTATACCGTACAGCGACAAGTATCATGAAAGCGGAAACATGACAGCATTCAACAATTAAAAAAGAGATTGCTCAGTGATAGTGAAGTTTTCTTGTTGACAATATGAACGATAACCATAGATAATGATGTCAAGACTGAGGTGATATTCAGTTGATAACATTGAACTTAATTAAGGTCGCATAGGCAGGTATAATCCAAGGACACTGGATGGGAGGTGGCTTGACTCTGTTTTCCACTGTTTGTATTTCAAAGTCCTAGAGTTCCAAAACTTTGTGTCAATTATTGGTCAAGTCATTGAGCAATACTCCCTCAGTAAGGAAGCATACTTCATATTGCTGAAATATTTCTTTATTTCTAGGTATCACTGTTGTTTTGAGACGCAAATTCTCTGCCTCACAGTTCTGGGATGAATGTAGGAAGTACAATGTGACTGTAATACAGTACATAGGAGAGATTATGCGTTACCTCTGCAACACACCAAAGGTAACCTACTTCTTTGGACCAAATATGATGTCATAGAGTCATAATAATGATTGTTTGGGCAGAATAAATAATAAAGTATTGTAAAACATGTTAATAGCACGCATAGCTTATAATAAAAGTGGAATAGGCAGCCAACATTAGTTGGGCAGATATGTCTAAACAACCAGAACTATATTCTCAACTAAATGTGGCCCAGCAGTAGAAGGACATGATGTTTGTCACTGACTGTTATAATCTACTCTTGCCATCTTTCACCTTTCCCTCTCCATTCTCTCTTCAGAGAGACAATGATAAAGATCATAAAGTCAGACTGGCTTTGGGTAACGGGATAAGAGCCGACACCTGGGCAGAGTTTCTGCAGCGGTTCGGGGACGTTCGTATTTTTGAATGCTACGGGGCCACAGAAGGAAATGCTGGCTTTTTTAACTATATTGGAAAAGTCGGAGCCATCGGCAAAGAGCATTTCCTCCACAAAGTAAGTGAGAGGATAGTTTTGTTAATTTGTATGTTTACATTTTACATAACAAGACGAACCAGGAGAACGAGGAGGTTGATCAGGCAAAATTGTATGTAAACATAACTTTGTTGATTCACTTTTTACGGGCACAAGTGTTACTATGTAAATATCAGGTTATTACAACTGTGAATGGACTTTATTTGTAGTAAATATCTTTATTCCTGAATTCCTGAATTTTCAGGCCAGCTATAAATATGCTCTCATAAGGTATGACACAGAGAAAGAGGAACCCGTGAGAGACTCCAGAGGATTCTGTATTGAAGTCCCTAGAGGTGAGAACAAAAGCTCTGTATTTCTCAATAAAAACCAAGAAAAACACAGGACTCTCAAATTACCTTTCGGTGTTTACATCTACAATTTCCATTCTTATTGTTTTCAACCACAGGAGATACTGGTTTGTTTGTTGCTAAAATTGGCGCGAAATCACCTTTCATTGGCTACGCCAAGAACAAGCAGCAGACGGAGAGAAAGAAGCTGAGAGATGTGTTTGTGAAAGGAGACATGTATTTTAACAGCGGTGACCTCCTAAAGATAGACTACGATGGCTTTGTCTACTTCCAAGACCGTATCGGAGACACCTTTAGGTCAGTGGATTAAACAAATCATCTTTTGGTGTCTCCCCAAAACTTCTTGCGTTTGCACGTTTCAAAATCGTGACACAATGTCCTTACTGTTTACCGAAAAAAATGCAGTTATTGATTATTATTGTTTATTGATTATTATTGACATGAATCTTCCTCCCGGCTATTCTCGTCATACACAGGTGGAAAGGAGAGAATGTCGCAACCACTGAGGTGTCTGATAATTTGATCATGGTAGATTGCATTGAGGAGGCTAATGTCTATGGTGTGAAGGTGCCAGGTAATAACTCAATTATCCTTTCGTGATGTAGGGATCATACAGAACATACTTGTCATATAATTCATCTACCTTCTGTTATAAAAGCTATGCATTTCAAAGTGTTGCTAAAAGTTGTTATTTCTAAAACACATGTAAAGTAGTGTTTACAACCTGTGTTCTATGATCTTTTTGTTTTGACCTTGATTTTTGTTTTGACCTTGATTGATTAGGACATGAGGGAAGAACTGGAATGGCAGCAATCACGCTGAAAGAAGGCATGGACTTTGACAGCAGTGATACGTACCAACATGTCAAAAACTACCTCCCCAGCTACGCAAGACCCCGCTTCATTCGTATACAGGTAAATCCTGGGAAATGTGGTTCCAAAAGCATAATGGTACGTAAATTCAACATCGTGTTTATGAATCATTAAGTGCCTTAAAGTCATTCAATTGTCTTTTTTTTTTTTTTTTCCCTTTCAAAACAATTCTCTGGCAGGATTCGCTGACATTGACCGGGACATTTAAGCAAATGAAGGTCAAGCTAGCCGAGGAGGGCTTCAACCCCGCCGTCGTCGCGGACCCCTTGTTCTACCTGGAGGACAGTAAGGGCTATGTCCCCATGACTCAAGAGATATTCAACTCCATCACAGAGGAAAGGATCAAGCTGTGAACGTCTGCAGTGGCACAATTTTCTTTTGATCAATGCAAGAGTAATTTTACAGTTTAATTATGATGTAAAATTGATCCACATCGAATGATACATTTCATTAGATATTTCACCAAGATTATTTTTACCTTCTTTATGGAATATTGTTTAAATATGTCAAAAGAATACATTTCAGAAGTATTTTGATAAAACAAAAAGCAATAAGCATTGTGACTGAACTGTGAATAAGCATGATCATTGAAAATCAAATCACAAATTATGTACAATTTTGTGATTGTACGCTGATATGGGTGGAAAATAATATTGATTGCCAAAACCTCGGACTATACTGACTTTTGTTCTAGCCCAGCACTAACACATCGAATAGACTGGTAAAACAAACATGACTATCAGTAGCTGAAATAGTGTTTATGTATAATGCCTGTCAGGATCATCAATGAAGCACGTCATTACAGAAGCGTATGTACTGTGGTAGCTTCAAGTGCAGTAGGAGAGAAGTGTTTTGGGGCAATTTGCGGAACCCTTAGTGGGCAGCACAGCTGGTACCTTCCACACTGCACCCACTGGTTGCAGAAACTGGGCACACTGTAGAACTTAGTCAGCTTTTTTAGGACCTGTTTACCCAAAAGATTTGGGGGCATCTCTGGAATCTTGGACAGGGGGTCTGCACCCGTGGGTGAAGGTGGAGGCCTTGACCTGATATCCATCGTCGGGGGAAGAACTACTGGGTCTTTAAGACCAGGTTTTAGTTCAAAGTCATACCGAGACAAGGGCCCGATGTTGGTGCAAGGCAGAGGCTCACTGCTGCAACTAAGTGAGCGCATTGGCCTCCTCGATCTATTCCAAGCCTTGTCTATCCACAGCTCCACTTGGACCTCGTCAAACCTGGGGGAAAGACACTCCGTCTCCTCCAGCCCCGTCTCTGAGTCAGGGTTACTCCTGACTCTGTTCCTCCCAGTGGCCTCTTCAGTGTTGGATCTTGAAATAACTCGTTTGACCTCATCCTCCCCGGCGTGTGGATCCTCTATATTACCAAGAGGTTGCATCTCTGCCAGAAGAATGGAAGCCATTTTAGAGATAATGCCCCAGTCCTTGAGGATGTCGTCTGATGTGATGAACTGTGACGTCACCGTGAAGCGGATAATGCGTTTGGTGTTGATGTCTGCAGGGATAAGGTACATGGTTCCAGACCCTGTCAGTCTCCTCAAAAGTTCCTGAGTCAAATCATTGCCTCCCTAGAGAGAGAGAGAGAGAGAGAATGAATACTTTGTGTATTAATACATCAGGTTTTTTTGTACTTTATTCAACAGAGCTTCTGAAATCAAAAAGACAACAGTTTGATGTATTTGGAGACTTGTGTAAGATAAAAGCTCATTTGATGATCTTTTGATGATGTCTGTTGTGGCTTGGCTCTTCACCTGTGCATGGTAAAACCACTGCATAACAGCAATTCACCTTTGTACCAGGTGTGACTGGGACGTTTGTACAACTTGGCAATCATTAGCCAGTAAAACTACTTAACTTACTGAACTTTACAAAGATAACAACATTTTCCTCTAAACATTCAGAATACCTTCAGACAGAAGACCACCAGTCCAAGGTGCCTCTCAGCAGGAACCTCGAAATTAGGGTCATTCTTTATCTGAGATTCCAAGAGCTTTGCCATCTCAATACCCTGAAACCAGAGGAAACTGCCGAGGTAAGGAAGCACATCGTTTCTGACACTATAAAAAACACCTTTCAAAAGATACTCTGTACCTGTACAGTGGTCGACGCTATGAACACACATCGCTACAGGAAACTCACTTGTCCACTTTATTTCACCAGGCCCTCATTTGACATCACTTGTTACCATAACTTACATACAGCAGAGAGAAACGACATGCTACTTACATGTCTGATGTGAGCCTGGAGGTTTCTCAGTCCAAAGGAGCGCATGACAAACCAGAGCTTCAGCGAACGGAAACGTCGGCTGAGGGGAATCTGCCAGTGCTGAACGACAAAAGAGAAAGGGTCGTATTATCAAATAAACAATAAAGTGACTGAACGTTTCAAATGGAACGGCGGGAAATAGGAATCATACCATGAAGTCAGTGGCCACCTGGGAGTTTTCGTGTCTGAGGTAGACGGGGTCAACGCTAAAGGTCTGCTGGAGCTTATATTTGTCCTTTACCCTGTGGCAGTGAGGACAAGCATTTTTAGCTAGCCCTCCCCATATCTATCCACATTTAACTGTGCCCGATTGTTTATTTTTTTTAAATTTCACTTGATGGTGACAGTAATTCTACACCTTCCGCAAAAGCAAGATAAGGCAATGCTGTGCTCACCAGAAGGCCGTGCAGTCAAAGTGAACCATCATCCACTTGGAAGGATTGAAGACAAACGAGTGTGCAAACTCAATGCCCGTCAGGGACCACCGCAGCTCAGGGCAGAAGTAGGCTGAGCCAGCGTACGCAGCGTCAACATGGAGCCACAGGCCCTCTTCTGCGCCTGTGAAGACACACGTCCCACGTCAGAACTTATACACAACGCATCTATATAACTCTCCCAATAGATTAAATCACGGTCCCAAAGTGTTCAACATATAACTTTGCAATCATTTGAGGGATGACAGTGACAGGCCTTATAGAGGCGATAGTTAAATAAGAAGACGTACACACTGGTCCCAGTTCAGAAAGGTTGTCAAAGGCACATACTCCTGTAGTTCCCAATGTGGCACACAGCTGGACAACAGGAGAAGAAAAACACAAATTTAACCGAGCAATTAATTAATTCACTCTTTTGTATTATAGTGAATATTTAATTCATTTCTTAATACTGTACACCAACAGCCCCCTCCAGTACGTAGTACCTACCATAAAAGGGACCAATCCCCTACTCCTGTCTTCCTGAATGGCTTGTTTCAGAGTGTCTCCCCTCAGAGAACATTTCTCATCCGTTGGCAGAAACCTGATCTTTACCAGAGCGATGAGCCCTGCCTTCTCAACTGAGGAATGGGCCTGGGGACACAATAACACACAGCGTCAAACAACCATTTCATTTCAGTTGAGTGATGGGAAACTGGTAGAAATTGTGAGTCAGACCTGGTCTGAAGCATAGGCCACCAGTCTGGAATTGAGGACCGAGTCCTCCAAGTCCTGGTCCAGCTCAGCGTGCAGCTGCAGGATTCTGTCTTTCCGGGCAGCCAGCAGAGCCACCAGAGTACTCTCACTCACCGTACTCTACCAGGAGAGAGAGAGAGAGAGAGGAGAGTACAAAAAAAGTGAAATTAATTTGGGCTGACGCTTCCCTGAGTCTCCCTGTTGTCCAGCTGTGCACAAATAAACAAAAACACTTTCAAATTAACTTCTAGGTTTCACAAAATGACACAATCCGCTGTCTGAGACTATTGCTCAGTCGCCGTGGAGACGCAGTAAACAGACCTCGGGTGTAGCCTACCTGTAGAATCCCCCCTCCTCTGCTGTCAGGGTGATGGTGCAGGAAGAAGGATGGGAGTCCCAGGGCTTTACACAGCCAGTCCATCACATTCATCTCCAGTTCTGTGCAAGCAGGACTGGAGGCCTGTCCAGAACCACCAGAACACAGTACTCTCTGTCAGTCCTAGATAAGTTACTGGTAAGTAGTAAGTAACTTTATTGATAACGTTTGACAACAAAGGTGGTGTACAATCATAACAGATGTAAAATGTAGAAATAAAAACAGATGAAATGAATAAAAAGTTAAAATGAAAATCATAAGAAAATGATCAGTCAGTTGGTTAATTCTGCACTCAGTAGGTAACCAGTGTAGAGTGACCAGCACTGGTGTCAGTTAAAAGTTAGTTAAAAGTCTACCAGCAGCGTATTGGACCAACTGGAACAGAGACAAGTGGTCAACAGTGTATTACAGTAGTCCAGCCCAGAACAAATAAAAACATTAGTGATTTGTCCAAATCTTGATAGGATAATACAGATTTGATTATAGTAATGTTTCTTAATTGAAAAAGAAAACAGGATTAGACCACTTATATGTAACTCAAACTTTATGTGTTGGTCAACAAAGACTCTTAACTACTTTATAGTTGCAATGATAACCGTGATGTTTTTATGCATCATATTGTTGCCATTACCCAGGTGAATCCAATGCAGTTGATGGCGTCAGCCAGCATGTCTCCTAGCATAGAAGGCCATGACGTCAGACTGGGGTAGTAGGCGTGCATGTGAGGGCTCTGCCAGTGGACCACCTAGGCAACAGTCACATCACAAAACACTTATTTAGCAACTGTAAAGGGAATGAATACCTCAGTTGAGTGAGCTATTAAGAGTAACAGTTGAATTTAAGCTCAAGTTTGAAATGATGACGGATAACATAGGAACTGACCCCAGGCATGATGACTTTCTCGATGTCCTCAAAAATACTTTCCCACTCTTCCGGCTCTGTGGGGGCGCTGTCAGGGAGCAGCTCCCTCATGTACCCAGGCTTCACATCTGGAATCACTCTTCTCTCTCTGATGGAGCCCAGGTACTCTGTGATGTAGTCCACCAACTCCTTACCTGTTCAATAACAGACAGTGTAACCGCTGGAGTAATCGTAGTATAAAACATGACAAACTTATTATTACACTTACTGTACCAATTATATTTTTGTTACATAATGTCCATTGGAAAGGAACAATTAGTGGTAATTAATATATTAAAACAGAACTTGAGATTACCTCTGCGATTGTATTCCTCAGCCTGCATTCTTGAGATGAGAGAGCTCTGTCCACAGAGAGTGTAACAGTGATGCTGTACTCAGTGGGAGAGATCACAGAGCTATATAGATCCTATTATGAAGAACACGCCCTCAATTAGTGACGTATATGAACCACTCAACAAACGCTCTCCTGACTATATTGAATATCATGAACCATATCAACCCTCTGATCTGGATTTCTACAAAATATTTACCTTGCTGTGGGTGATGAGCACATCAGTGTTTTGTGGGTTGTTTACATCGTATAAACAAAACATGGCACGCTGATATTTTAAGTGTAATGGTCCAGAGAATTTATATTATTTGTGCATTAGCAAAATGTACACGTCAACAAAACAAAATAGTTCAGTAAAGTATATCATAAATTAACAACTTTATTCCTTTACAATGAACAAGAGTGTTCATCAGAGACAAACGGCTGTGCATGAATACATAAACACAAACTTTCATCTGCCAGAGCTCTACAACCTCAAAATAATATTTCTCAATGTGGATTTGACTTTGAAAAGATCAAAATCCATATAACGACTAACATTGCCATTTTTAAAAACCCAGCCTGACGACCACTTGATACTAAATGTGTGTGCGTCATGAACCTGAAGCGATAGCGAGTCTGGGTTGGTTCTCAGTGTCCTCAGCTGGCAGACAAAGGAACGATGCTGGTCACATAACTTGATAAAATAAATAGTCACTGGTATTTCATATTTTATATTCCCATGTTGCCTGAATGTATTGCACAGGACGGTTTGCTCTAGCAGGGCTGTGGATGTTTGCAGTGGATGATTCTAAACAAACAATTGGAAAGGTTAGATAGGGAACATTACAAAATCAATGCCGAATGAATACAGAGAAAAAGGTAATAAGATGATGGCAAAGCTATCTATGACATAGCTTATCAATGCCTTTTAATCTCTTACAAAAGCTTAAGCAGCACCTGGACTGTTCACACCCGCTAGTATTTACTGAGCATTGTGCTCAACATGTGCAAGCACTCATCTCGTTCTCTGGGGAAGACTATTGGTAGAATGCAAATGTAGTCATAACGCAAACACACAGAGAACACATTAATGTCATACCACAGAAACCAAGCACTGTGTTGAAAGACAATCAATTAATTCCACCGATTCTAAAAAAAATTGACTAATAGGCCATTACCTTGGCCGTTTGAAATTAGATATAGTACTTTTATGGGATCATTTTATGTCACTCAAAAACTAAAAATATATATTTAACAAGCTTGTTTGGAATTTCAAGAACTTGAATTTCATTTGAAATCACAATATTTATGATTGTGTCAGCTTGTGAATTGCATTTTGGCCACGTCCTTCTCATTTCCATGTAAGAGGAATCACTAAAGAAAGAGAGAATAGGAAATAGGAGAGTAAGACAATAAAAAGCATGTATTTATTAATGCAAATACCTCACAGTTATACAACACTGAGAACTATCTGGATGTGACAAAAAACAGCAATTTTATTGTAAGGGAAATTTTAACTTCCTTCCTTAAGACATTGTTTGGAGTTAACAAATATGATTAATTTAATATTCCTTGGATACCTTGAATATTGAGTAGCCCTTTTTGGACCATCTTCATCTCCCTAAAATGCACTTATTCCATTAGCCTGAAACACGGTACACCGACTGGTGTCGCACAAGGAACACAGAATTTAACATGACCGAAGCCTGATATTCCTATAATTTCCCACTCAGGGTAATAGAATAGTCACATTTCACACCTGTTGCCTTTTACTACACAACACAATATTAGAGGTTGAACTTCACTTGAACTATTCTTGCAAGTCTTCAGAATATCCGAGTTACCTCAAAGTGGAGCGTACCCGTGCAATTTCTCTGACCCTGAGTAATAAAAATTATTTGGACCTTTGATCCTATTGGAGAGAGGGAGACACTATAGGCAGTGACACGAACAATGGCAAGTGTATTCACAAACAACTCTGCTGCAGCACACAAGAATCAGTGTTGTGCGCAAATGGAGCAGAGCACAGAGTGACTATTGTGCTCTCTGTGGCCACTGGAAGCCAGTGCCTGATGAAAGCAGGTTTAAGGATAATTGTGGAATAATTTCACGCTAATGGAAGTTTGAGTATAGGCATATGAGATGACATCAAAGTCAATAGGTTTCGTCACAGATCCTATTCTATCGCTTTTATTCAAATACGATTACTTTGAATGTCAAATGTGAATATTTTGGATAACCAAAAGCAAACTTTGTGATATAATCTCAAATTGGAATTCTGAACACCTCACAACTATCTACCTTTAAAAAAAAAAAATGTTGACCACCAGAGGGGTTGACCACCTATTTTGATTCAGAACCTTAAACAGAGCATCAGCAGTGGCAGGGCAGGTCTACTGACTATAGCACACTGGTGCCGAAGAGAAGTTTCCTATTGTTTGCTGAATAAAGGCAAACAGTAATTCATGGGTTTAGATTTTGTATTTCTTGGTGCCAATATGACCTGTTGTTGCTTGTGATAGGCCTTGCTTGGTATATATCAGGAAGTACTCTTTGGTGTACTAATCACTAACAAAATGTATGAACTTGACCTCACACCCTTTGTTTTGAAATTAATTATTTGTGCACGTAGGCTACAGTCTTTTGAAATAATAAAAAAATATTTTTTAAAGAACTGGATGTGCTAGCTTTGTTTAATCATGTAGACCAATCTGTTCTTTTATTTCCTTGCTCAGTATATGTCTTTATTTTGTTTGCCGTGTTTGTTTACAACAAACCAAAATTAAAACCCTAAACGTTTTAATATTCCACCCGAAACGCCACATAAATAGGAAGAGAATTACAGCAGAAATTTAGAAAAACCTCTTCTAATTCTAGACTGAATAAAATAATAAAATAAGATTGATAAGATTACTACTGTAACCTTTGTACGTTTTGACTAAGTCAGCAACTCAGTGGGGTAATGATATATTCCTTCTTTCTTGTTATTTAGGCAAACGCTACTAAATAAAGGTGCGGGTCGTCAGCCAGCAATATATGGTTAAAAAAACTTAAACTTAGTTCCAGAAGTCGTTTCTCTGATCGAAGCCGGTTCTGCCAAAAAAAAACAACAATTGTCGATTTGTTATTTTTGCTCGGTTATATATACGCATAGATATAGATTATATGCTTATTAAGCAAGAAAACACCTATACGCGCGAATGGGATGGTAATAAATAAGTCAACTTCATATTTTAATTTTAATTGTATCTGTTATTTTCTCATACATCAGCTCATCAGCTCGTATATACGCTCACACAGATGCTTTCCATACTATTTCTTTATCTTTGAATAAAATGCAAATGAAATGAATCGGAATGAAGTAAAAACATCCCGTCCAGTGACAATAGATTACGTCATCAGTTAATCATTTTCCTATTGGTTCCGGGAAGCTGTGGAACCAGGAATCAGCTGTCAAAAAAAAGTAGCTAACGAAACAAATGTGAGCAACGAAGCTAAAAATCAAGTAAGGTAATTTATGAAGTTAATGTTAACTACCCAAAGGGTTAGTCCGTATTTGTGGGTCGTCTTCATCAGTAGTAGTTACCTGTTTGTTGTGGTTCACGATTGTGGCTATGGCTACCTAGATGTCAGCTAAATGGCTAATGTAAGCTAACCTACGTGATGTTACGCAGCGTAGCTAGCATAGCTAACTAGTTTAGCTAGCTGGCTAACAACAAGAGCTCGCTGGATCACTTAGTTAGCTAACTTGACGTCAGCTAACTAATACACGTTAATGTTATTGTACTGGTTAATTGCGATTCCAGATTGGCTGTCGGTCGATATCGTGGTATCATGTGAACTAACTAGTAAGCTAACACGTATTCTGTCAAAGCAAATGGTCCCAAGTTCGCCAGTAGATGCTAGTAGGTTGTTGCCAGTGTTGACATTATATTGCTAACTACTAGCTAGCATGTAGCTAACATGCTAACACTACCGTAGCTACATCATCGACATGGTGATGACCACCGACTCCAGTTTAATGCTACTTAACTTTACTATTAACCGTGTCCGAGGTTATATCACAACTTATTGACAACTCAGTCTTAATGAAGACTGGCATATAATGGTAAACGTTAAAGCATTGTCTGCGTCCAGCCGTCTGTGTGACTCAGCTAGCAGGTCGTACAGACGACGTTCGGCCCTTGGTTTACCCAAGCAGCTATGTTTTGGGCTTTTTTAATAACATTTGCTGAGTCTAATTTTTCAGAAATGTCAAGAGCATGTGGAAATCACTGAGTGCTTACTGGTGAGCTTTGACTGAACACACCCGTGAAGATGCCTGCAGTGTCCACTGGGGTCAAGGAGCTGTATCTTTCTACATCTCTGGGTGAACTCAATAAAAAGGCTGAAATAAAGCCAGACAAGATAAGCACCAGAAGGTATTTTTTTATACTAATGACAAGAGATTTGCTTGAGATGACGAGAAAGAGATAATAAACCTACAAAATTAAGCAAATCAGCGTTACCATTGTCTCTTATTTATTGTGTCACAGCTATGTTCAGAGTGCCTGTAAAATCTTCAAAGCGGCAGAGGAGTGTCGTCTGGACAGAGATGAGGAGAAGGCATATGTTTTGTACATGAAATATCTAACGGTATATGATCTCATCAAGAAAAGACCAGACTTCAAGAACCAACAGGTAAAAGGACCATTAGTATCATGTAAATTGGAACATTTTTATGTCTGCACAAATTGGCTATGGAGAAATTATTAAGGAACTAACCACAATTTGTTTTAGCAATTTGATTTAACAGGGGTTTTGCTTCTGTTTAGTATAACTAGACTTGCTGACCAATGGAAATGTTAAATTAAATGATTTATTCATTTCTTATTGAACTCTTCCTGTTCCATTGTACAAAGGAGTATATCCTGTCCATGCTTGGTCCCACCAGCTTTAAGAAAGCCATTGAAGAAGCTGAGAAGCTCTCAGAAAGCCTTAAACTCAGGTTAGAGGCTGCAGATGTCCTGACAAAACACAGTTGATTCATCTATCAGCTACAAATCTATATGTTATGTATTGTAAAACAAGATAAACTCTGACCTTAAAGTTGTACTTAAAGGGAGATTATAATCCTTTGTAGTCTCATTCCTTTTTGATTGACAGGTGACTTTTCAATTTGTTTAATTGTCAACAGATATGAAGAAGTTGAGGTTCGTAAAAAGCTTGAGGAGAAGGAGAGACAAGAGGAGAAGAAGAAAAAGGAGGCTATAACTGAGAAAGATGGCAGTCGATCTTCTCCCAAAGGATCATCAGCAAACAAGAAGGACAGCAAGAGGGTAGAAATGCCCATTAATGATTTTTTGTTCTTATCTTATCTCAATATTAAACCATAATCACATATGGTATTTGGCAGACACTTTATACCAAAGTGTCAGAACAGTACATTGATTTGTGAAACTAAATGCTGTGCTGCTTAAATATTAGTTTACAAGCCACCATGTTTTCTTAGTGAAACCTGGATCCAAAGGTTGACAGTCAGAGATTAACCTGGAACAGGGGTGGCATTTAATAGTTGAGCATAAACTGAGGTCAAGATAATGGATACAGGGGTTTCAATTGAGCATTAAGCCCAGTGAAACATGGGGGGGTGTACAGTACCTCTTTAATGTCGCACTTAATAGATGTGTATAGGTCAAGTGGATACAATACGTGCACAACAATGCTCTAAACTGATATTGTTTCTTACCTTTTGAAGTTTAATGATTAATCAATTATTACAGAGTAAGGAGAAATTGCTGTAAACTGAGTAGTAGTTTTAACTACGAAGGTTAATCCAGTGTTGTGAAGATCATTATTTTAGCTTTTTTTGTATCCCTGTATTTTAGGTAAAAGGAGAACAGAATGAGTTGAAGAACACACCCTCAAAAGGTAATCATAACTTTACACATATTATGTTATGCCGTTATTTTGGAGACATTTTAGAATTATTTTAACCTTCCAGTTAAAGGTCATTCATGGGTAAAGGACCAGACTATGTAGTGATTCTGTATTGTGTGCTGATATAACTCTTCCATCCCACAGCGGCAGGACCTGCTGGAGGGATCACAGCCGAGAAACTTTTCCACATGATGAAGGACCAGACCATGACGGTCATTGTCATGGATGCGCGTAGCCACAGGGACTTCGAGGACTCCCACATTCAGGTCCCGGCCCAGAAGTGCATCAGCGTGCCTGAGGAGGCCATCAGCCCCGGGTAAAACAAAACAAGACAAGACAAGAAACCCATTTTAAAATAAGGCTTTGTACGCAGTGCTCTGATTTCACGATCTAAGTGACAATTCTGCCAATGACTCTGTATTGATGCTGAACTAATTAATGCTAGCTGAAACCAGAGACTCTCACAATTGCTAGAAACATTCCAAATCGTCCTATAAACAACCTCGTGTTATTCATAACCTCTATTTGTAGCACTCTAATGTCAGCATGTTTTCTTTGTTCCCATTTGTTTCCTAAACAATCAAACAAGACGAAAAACATTTAGATTCTTTGACAGTAAGCACAATACAGATTCATATTTAATTTGATAAATGTACAGATACAAAGCCTCCTAATCTTGACTGTTATTGTTTTCCAGAATCACGGTGAATCAGATCGAGGCGAAGCTGCCTGAGGTCTCCAAAGAGCAGTGGAAGCAGCGGGGCTTTGCGGACTACATTGTCCTACTGGACTGGTTCAGCTCTGTCGGTGATCTCAGGCTGGGCACCACCTTGCAGAGCCTCAAAGATGCCCTCTTCAAGGTAAGTTCCCCCAGGACAAGTGTGTAATATTTTCCCACACATATGTGTGTGTGTGAGACATGTGTATAACATAACGGGTGTTTCTTGGGAACGCTCGCACACGCCACAGTGGGACAGCATCACCATCCTGCGCAGTGAGCCCATGGTGCTGGAGGGAGGCTACGACAGCTGGCTGCTGTTCTACCCCATGTACACCACCAACGCTAAGGTCCGGCCTCCGAGACAGAACATCACCAGCACCCTCCCTCAGTGTGAGTAACGCCGCCACACTGGTACAGCCTGCAGCTCCGTACTATGTATACAGCCCCGTCTACACTGAGTAACACTTTAAGTTGCAACACTAAATGCCAGACTAGATGCTTGCAGGAAGTGCTGCTTCTGGTTTCTGCTGTTTCTAAATGACTTCTGAAAATCCATTTAAAGCACAGCGCTCTTTGGCTAAAAGTTGAAATATTGTATCATCTACTAGTAGTGTTCAGCACTCGATGTGTTTTTGGCAGCGAGAGGTGTTTTTTTCCAGTTGTTTTCTATTGGTTTTAAGAGTTTTACGCCCCGGGCGCCTCACATTTTATCCACCCGGTGCACCTCGTGTTTTTAGAGAAACGATCTGAGCGTCCCAAGTTGAAAAATGTTCAACTCTGAGCAGAAAAACGCCCTAAGTCACCGCAGCTTTTTCTCTGATGACCAATCAGATGAGCAGAGGGGCGGGTCTTCTCAACTGAGGTTTTGTCAACAAAAACAGAGGAGAGACTAGTCGTTCTACTTGCCGATCACCCGGAGCTATATGATTTCACGAACATAAATGATCACAACATAAATAAAAGGCAAGACTTAAAGCACATTAGTGAAGCACTTGATGTTTTGGGTAACCTTTTAGATAGGTAGACATTGTTTTCTGATGCCTCTCCAACAAACTTTGGGTTTATTATAACTGGTAAAAAATAAATGTGAGCCAAGGTTTCTGTTGATACACAAGTGAGGAGGGAAATAACCTGACAGTTTTTTCTAGGTAGTTTGAATTTAGTACCAACTATGAGTATATACCAGTGTGCATGTAAAACCTTTTTTTTTTTTTTTGTATATATCTCATCCATTTAAACTACCCTATTCACTCTTTTCTGTTGAGCAGTGAACTTCAGCTACCCATCCCTAGAAGAACCGAAGCCTCAGATCCCACCTCAACCAGAGCCTGACCCTGAACCTGAGCCTCAGGCCCCTCCAGCCCCCCTGCAGATGAATGGGGATGCTCCGGCAGAGCAGTCCATCCCTGAAACCCCCATTGTAACAGACAGGTTGCCAGACACCGTAGATTCCCCCATTATCGGCTCCACAAACTCTGGGCTGGAGCTAACCAAGCAGGGCCCGGCGACGGGTACACCCAGCCAGTCAACTGCCACAGCCAAGGCCATCCCTCAGGTAACTGCACTAAAGGCCTGTCCACCCTTTGATGTACACAAGAATCTAAGCTCCCCTACTAAGGCACTAGTTGAATGTCGACCTCATTGTTTATGCTCCTGATCTCTCCCAGATTGACCGTACTAAGAAACCATCGGTGCGGGTGTCGGACGAGGTTAAGCCTAGCCAAAATGGCCAAGCCAAGGATCCGACCCACAACGGCCCAGTCGTCCCCGACCGCTCCGCCAAACCCGCCTTCAATCCCAGCGTCTCCCTCTCCGAGGAGGAGCAAAGCCAGATACACACCGAGGCGGCCGCGGTGATGGAGAAGGCCAGACAAGAGCAGGAGAAACGCATCCAGGAGAAGCGCGCCGAGGAGGAGAGACGGGAGCAGGACGCCAGAGAACGGTCGGAGAAGGAGGAGAGCGAGAAGAGCAAGAAGGAAGAGGAGGACAGAAGGCATCAGGAGAGGAAGAGGCTGGAAAGGCAGAAGGCGGAAGAGGAGGAGGAGGAGGAGAAGGAGAAGGACAAGGGGAAGGAGAAGAACAAGAACATTGACGCTCCCCCCAAATGCGCCTCCCTGGATTCTCCTGCTCCCAACCACATCATCAGTGAAATGAAGGTCAGTCCGTGAATCCGTCAGCCATTTACCGTCGCGACAGTGAAGTTTCATTTCACCCTCGTGTCCACGGAAGAATTCATAACATGTTTAAATGTTCAAGGAGGGAAACTGGTGTCTCAGTCATGGTCACAACACAAGCATCCATTTTTGCCCCAAACCATGTATCTTGGAATCAACTGTTATCTTGACCCTAATTGTTATGGTTTTGACAGTAGACAAAAAGTACATGCCCCTATATCTGTGCATTAACGGGCAATCGTGAAAACATCTTGCCTTACACCTGCATCCTAGCTGACCAAGTGATCCACCCATTCCATATCTGCACCCATCTATGAATGTACAGCCCATCAATCTGATCTCAATTCATTTGACAAATAAAGCTAAATTATTTTTAAGATCTGTTTTGTCCCCAACCTCAGGCTCCCGCGAAGCCTAGTAGTGATGTAAAGAGCGGAACCCAAAAGGCAAGGATTTTAAAAGATAGAACACCAGATGACTATGACAGACCCAAGGTATAACGACACTCAACCAATAGTGTTGATCAAAGCATGCTTCCCCTCCCCCAAATGCTTCAGCCAATTTCCAAATCCTTTAAAGCATGTTGAGTTAATTGGAAATTGTTGGCCACAAAGTTGTCTTGGGCAAGAACAAAGAAACAGCCTATTGCGATGTTTGACTGACCTCTGAAAAAAAGGCAGCATACTCAGCAAATGCATGTTCCTCTTTATGAAATGTGAAGAGCAACTTGGAGACACTTTGTTTACTGCTATAATGTATTTATAACAGGGAGATTTTTTTCCTATCTTTCTGCTTTTTGGTAAATGGGATTGTGACGGTTGGCTTTAAACAATTCCACATCCAGCGATAATGCTCATTCAGAAATATGTATGACATGTTGACTTTTTTTTGCGTATTGCAATTCCAATGTTTATTCCAACCATAAAAGCTCCCCTCATATATCTTGATACAGAAGAGTGTTTTAAACGACGTGTGTGTGTGTGTGTGTGTGTGTGTGCGTGTGTGTGTGTGTGTGTGTGCGTGTGTGCGTGCGCGCGCGCCTGTCTGTGTGTGTCTTCTACAGAGAGAGCCCCTGACCAGAGCCAGGAGCGAGGAAATGGGCAGGAGTATACCAGGCCTCCCAGACGGCTGGATGAAGGTGCCAGACACGTACACCTGAAAAATATTTGACCACATAAGTCAATAGTTACTGAGCCAGTTGTTTTTTTTTTAGCTGAATCAGTTTTTTAGCTGAAAGAAACATTTCTTCACTCAGTTGTTTGTGGCTGCTTGACACTCTTGTTTGTTTTTTTCCCGTCTCTCTGTCTCCGCTAGTTCCTAGACACGGTGACAGGCACCTACCGGTATTACCATTCCCCAACCAACCGCGTCCACCTCTACCCTCCCGAGGTCACCGTTCCCCAGACCCCCCCCTCCACGCCGCCCACGTCCAAACACAAACAGCCACAAACGGCTGAGGCGGACCCTAACCGCGAGCAGGAGCGAGAGCAGTCCAAACTGAAGCGCTCCTATTCCTCCCCGGATATCAGCCAGGACCTTAGAGAGGAGGCCCAGAGAAAGGCCATCCCTCCCGCCGCTGCTGCCATACCCACCATCAACAGAGAGACCAAGTAAGGCTCATGGAGAGAGTTCATACTCACAAAGTTATGATGACAAAATCTTAACTGTGATTGGTTGGTTTGTCAACTCTACCAAACACTTGGGATACACTCGCCAATGCAGCCGGTGTAAACAGTTAGCTTCCTGTCATCCTTCTAATATCAGTATCTCCCTTTGCCTACACACATACATAGTGTAATTCTAGTTCGAGCGGTTGGTAAACCAGTGTTCTCACTGTATTCTTCTCTCCCACAGACCTGCTACTAAAGTCTATACTAAAGTGGAGATTGCCCGACCATCAGCTGCCAAAATTCGCAACCTCAACCCCCTGTTTGGAGGTCTGGGATCGTCACTGACAGGCCTGCGCAATCTGGGCAACACGTGCTACATGAACTCCATCCTGCAGTGTCTTTGTAACAATTCTGCTATGGCTGACTACTTTAACAAGAACTATTACCAGGAGGACATCAACAGGTCAGGGCTAAGATGGCTGGAATTGTTTACCAGGATCAGGGGTGGGCAGGGAGATTCATTAGCTGAATAACCAGGGTTACGTAACTTACCTGTTCTTCTCCTCCTCTGGCAGGGCCAACATCCTGGGCCACAAGGGGGAGGTGGCGGAGGAGTTTGGTGTGATCATGAAGGCCCTGTGGTCGGGTCTGTACAAGTGCATCAGCCCGCGGGACTTCAAGATCACCATAGGGAAGATCAATGATCAGTTCTCTGGCTACGAGCAGCAGGACTCCCAGGAGCTGCTGCTCTTCCTGATGGATGGTCTCCATGAGGACCTGAACAAGGTAAGACACACACACACACACACACTAGAGGACTAGCAGTCAGGCAGGGGGATACAGGGGTCAAATGGCCACTGGACTGGTAGTTTTAACATGTCACATACAGGCCTTGCAGACAGAGAAGTGGCATTATTAAAGATTTTATGTTTAAGGTGACCTGTTCACTCAGAATGAAATAATAATAATAATAATAATGAGTAATTAAGTGTCAGGTCATTCATTGTTTTGGACTTAGACAGATTATGACCTGCCTTTTTATGTACATTATTGCACATTTGCCGTTAAATTATAAACATTTAGCCATTTATGATTTTCCTTCTTTCTTTTTCACTGGGTTTCATTTTGATGGGAAATTAGAGAGTAAGTAAATAGTTTTAGTGTGTGTGCGTGTGTGTGTATGTATGTATGTATGTATGTGCGCGCGCGTGCGTGTGTGTGCGTGTGTATGTATGTGCGCACGTGTGTGTGTATGTGTGTGTGTGTGTGCGTGCCTGTTCTTCCAGCAGTGCGAGTGCCGTGTCTGCATCTGTCTGATGTTATGCTCTGTCAGAATCCTTGTGCATGTTGACCCAAAACATGCCTCATTGCCTGTACTGTCTCCTGTAATGTATCCTGTACTGTCTCATCTACTGTCTCCTCTACTGTCTCCTCTACTGTCTCCTCTACTGTCTCCTGTACCGTCTCCTCTACTGTCCTGTACTGTCTCCTCTACTGTTTCCTCTACTGTCTCCTCTACTGTCCTCTACTGTCTCCTCTACTGTCTCCTCTACTGTCCTGTACTGTCTCCTCTACTGTCCTGTACTGTCTCCTCTACTGTTTCCTCTACTGTCTCCTGTACTGGTGTCATGTTCATTTTAAAGGGAGGAGGAGAATAGGGGGGGGGGGG